>JAODPA010013674.1:0-13389 GCA_025585075.1 Nepenthes mirabilis
GCTAATTATTTATTTGTTATTTTAATAGGTTGTTAATATGTCATCTTTTGATATTGGTATTAGTTCACATTCATCTTATAGTGAAGAAGATAATGATAAATCATTGTGCATATATGTTACAAGATATGACAAGTTTGATGAATGAGGAGAAAATGTATCTTAGCAATACAATTTTTGCTATCAAATAAAGAAAAGTTTCTACACAAGGGTTCGTACTCATTTATTAAAAATACTCGGTTTGGGAATTAGTTCTTGCAAAAAAGTAACATAAAATGATATGGTAAAAATGCAAAAATTAGAAAATGATGCAAAGGCAAGAGCGTTAAGTAATATACCCGATGGGTCTCGGAACCCAAGGCCCAAAATTACAAATGCAGGCCCAAAGGATCACATGGGTAAGTTGGCCCAAGAGGCCCACAAGCTCAATCAGGCCCAAATGATTAAAGTTTCGAGCACCTGAAGAGTCAGATTGAGCAACAAAAGCACTGGCGGTCCGAGAGGGTACTGTGGCCCATGTGAGGACGAGGACGGCCAGAAAAGCCAAAATAGCTAAGAATGCCAGCTCAGATGACTGGCACGGCATGCGTTGCCACGAGCGACCAACGGCCTTTGACGCGCCGTATCTGCAGGCTATGCGCCTCTAAGCGCCGTATCTACAGGCTGTGACAGGTGTCCCTATCACAGTGTCACAGCCGCACCTACAGTAGTGGTGATGGTGGCAGGCAGCTCTGACGTACCAGCGCCATGTGTCGCCTTTCTAACGGCACCACATTTCTTATAAATACCCCCTTTCAGGCTACTAGAAAAGGATTTTGAATTCTCATCTGCTTACGCTCGAGCAAGAGAATCCCTAAGAGAGAAAGAAAGGCAAAGAGAAAAGAGTGAAGGAAGAAATCTGTCTCCTTACATTGTAATTCCTTGAGAAAGCGAATAGCTTCCTAGGCATCCGTTGTACCTTTTCACCACATTAGTGAGATTTCTCGGACTGTTTGTCCACTGCCGTGGTTTTTCACCCATCATTAGATAACAGGGTTTTCCACTTAAATCCGTGTGTTCACTCACTGTTCTCGTACTCCTTTTTCTCTGCTCGAGCCCTATTTACTTTGTGTTGCCCGTTTCTGTCCATCCGTCAACGCATAAAGCCGCTCGTGCTTTGATTAACGTACGGCCAGATTCCCCGGACGCAACATTGGCGCCGTCTGTGGGAAGCGACTGAAAGTATGCTTTTCACATCTTTTCATATTTTCTTAAAAAAGTACGCAAACAGCGCAATAACATCAACTTTAAGTCTCGAAATGGTAAACACAAGGGCACAAACGAGTACACCCGCTAAGGAGGTGGCCTCACACGCTGGCGGTCCTAATCCCTGCCCTGGGGCAAAGGATCATCCCGACCCTGTGGTGAGAGGCTTGGCGGCCAAATTAGACGGCATGTCGCAGGCCTTCGTTACACTCTGCTTCAAGATCGATCAGCTGAAGCAGGGGGCTCCCGACAGGGCCTCCCTGGCAAAGGCATCACAGGGTGGGAACAAAGGAGGCAGTCGCCGCGAAAGGCCTCCCAGTTGACGTGACAATCCGAGGACCCAGGTGGCCTCCAGCAGCAGAGCCCCACGGAGGGTTGAGGACCAACCAAGTCCTCGAGGCCGAGACGAGAGCCCCTAGAGGTGCCACTCTGAGGTCCAACGGGACCGCCGCGAGCGCAGTGGCCAGGAGGTGATTCCACGAGATGCTCCCCCACGAGGAGCCCGTATGGCCCCCGAGCGCCGTATGGTCCAGGAGCCTTACGAGTTAAGGCATTACTTGAACGAAAGGAAGGCGGCTGCCCCACCTCGAATGGGGGACAGGCCAGAAAGAGGATGGAACCTGGCGCTCCGAGAGAGCAGCGGAAGAGGGGCTAACTCGCTCCAGTCTTCGTTTTTCACCGAGATCTGGACGAGGACGCTCTCCCCAAAATTCAAAATGCCCAACCTGGAGGTGTACAACGGCAGTAGTGATCCCATGGATCACCTTAATCATTTCAGGGAGTACCTGAACCTCCAGGGCCTCGACGAAACCACCATGTGCCAGTGCTTCCCTTTAACTCTAAAAGGGGACGCGCGGATATGGTTTTATGGGATGCCCACAAACTCCATCCGCGACTTTGGAGATCTGGTGACGGCCTTCCTGTCCCAGTTTGCCTCCAGCAGGAGGGTGGAGAAGCAGTCCTGGCACCTCACTCGGATCAAACAGGGGGCCAGGGAGAGTTTACGGGGATTCTTGGCCCGATTCGTAGCTAAGGCCTGGCAGATCCCGAGACTGATCGACGAGGTAAAGCTAAACGCCTTCCTCTTGGCTCTCGAAGGAGGTGCTTTCTTCAATCACCTCATTCACAAGGGCCCGCAGACCTTCATAGAGGCCGAGGCTGTAGCAAGAGCCTATATCGCGGTCAAGGAAGCCAACGATGCCAAAAGGCCAGAGAGGGACGAGCACCCTCACCAGAAGGCCGTGGAGGCCAAAAGAAGAGCCGAGGACTATCAAGGTCCCCAGGCAGCAAAGAAGCACCACAAGGCCGAGCAGAGTGCTCGGAGAGAGCCGTGGCCTATACACCTCACGTGGCTGAACGACACCCGCACCAACGTCCTGATGCAGATCCGGGGAGAAAAGTTCCTGAAGTGGCCCAAGCCACTGAAGAACCCGGACGGTGGGGACCAGTCGAAATATTGTGACTACCACCGCTCCGGGGGTCACAGCATAGAAGACTGCAGGACTCTGCAGAGGGAGATCGAGGAACTTATCAGGAGGGGGCACCTCAACCGCTTCCTCCAGAGGCCTTGACAAACTTTAAGGCCCGAGGACGGCGGAGACGCTGAATCCCCCAGGAATCGAGTGGCTGCGGGGGTCGTTAACATGATATCTAGCCGGCCGGCCGAAGGTGATGGGCGCGAGCTCGCGGCGGCGAAAAGGCCGAGGACGGGGCTCGGGAGTGAAGAAGATGTCATCTACTTTAGCAATAGGGACTTAGACCATGTAACTTTTCCTCATTCCGACCCCTTGGTTGTAACTGCACTCGTTTCTGACGGAGCAAATGACTACCAGATGAAACGAGTATTTGTTGATAATGGAAGCTCTCGCAATTTGTTGTACCTTGATACTTACTTCAAATTAGGGCTTAAGAAAAATCGAATGAAAGCGCCAGAAGGGCCACTCTACGGGCTGGACAACGAACCAGTGCCCGTCCAGGGTATCATCCAGTTGTAGGTGACCCTGGGAACATATCTGAGAACGGCGTCCAAGGTCCTCACCTTCCTCGTTGTGGACCTACCCTCGGTCTATAACGCAATCCTCGGGCGGCCTTGTTTGGCCGCATTCAACGCAGTGACCTCCATCCCACACCTCAAAATGAAGTTTCCTACCCCGTGTGGGGTGGGAGAGGTCCTTGGAGATCAGTCAACAGGACGAATATGCTACTTGGCGCAGACCACGCAAGTAACACTTCCGCAACCCATGGAAGACCTCGACCTAAGAGACGATGCCACGTCGCAGCACGCTCAGCTGGGAGAACCAGTAGTCCGAGTCCCCCTAGATCCCGCGGATCAGAAAAAGTATGTCCAAATAGGGAGTTCACTCCCAGAGACTGTTAGGGACCAACTCGTCAGCTTCCTGCGAGAGAACTCGGACGTGTTCGCGTGGTCCCCCAGTGATATGCCCGGGATCTCTCCTGAGATCATCGTTCACAAGTTAGGCGTTGATCCTCGGCACAAACCAGTTAGGCAGAAACGTAGAAACTACTCCACTGAGAAGTTAGTGGCCATCCGTGAGGAGGTCTTGAAACTCCTGGACGTCGGATTTGTCCGAGAAGTGCAGTACCCGGACTGGTTGGCCAATATTGTCATGGTAAAGAAGAGCAATGGAAAATGGAGGATGTGCGTAGACTTCACCGACCTCAACAAGGCGTGCCCCAAGGACAGTTTCCTATTGCCCAGAATCGACCAACTCGTGGATTCAACGTCCTGTCATGAGCACACTCCGGGTACAACCAGATCTCCGGGTACATGGATGCGTACTCCGGGTACAACCAGATCAGAATGAGTCTTGAGGACGAGGAGTACATGTCATTTATGACAGACTAAGGGACATACTACTACAAGGTAATGCCCTTTGGCCTCAAGAACGCGGGAGCGACCTATCAGCGGCTTGTGAATAAGATGTTCACGGACCAGATAGGCAGGAACGTGGAGGTGTACGTTGACGATATGCTCGTCAAGAGCAAGTCAAGCGGCGACCACGTGAAGGACTTGGCTGAGACCTTCCACATGCTTAGGACTCATGAAATGAAGCTCAATCCAAGTAAGTGCACTTTCGGTGTCGCCTCGAGGAAATTCTTGGGCTACATCGTATCGCATCGGGGAATCGAGGCGAACTCGGAGAAGATCCAAGCGATCTTAGACATGCGGTTCCCACGGACGGTGAAGGAAGTTCAACAGCTGACTGGACGAGTGGCCGCCCTCTCCCGTTTCCTGGCGAAGTCGGCTGAGAAACACCTACCGTTCTTCAAAGCTCTAAAAGGAACGAAGTCCTGAGACTTCTGGTGGGGTGATGACTGCGAGGATGCGTTCCGAGGGCTCAAGAGCTACCTCACGAGTCCACCCCTCCTGGCTTCTCCCCAGCAGGGCGAGGAGCTATATTTGTACCTCTCCGTATCCGACACAGCGCTGAGCTCGGCGTTGGTACGTGAGCAACATGGCAAGTAGTAGCCCGTATATTACGTCAGCAAGACCCTCGCGGGCGCAGAGACTAGGTATCCCCTCACGGAACGGGTGGCCTTGGCATTGGTCTATTCCGCAAGGAAGCTCAGGCCGTACTTCCAGGCGCACAGGATAGTAGTCCTGACCGACCAGCCCCTAAGGGCCATCTTACAAAAGCCCGAGGTCTCCGGGCGACTGATCAAGTGGGCCATTGAACTGGAAGAATTTGACATAGAGTTCCGTCCGAGACCAGCCTTAAAAGGACAGGCGCTCACGGACTTCCTCGTTGAGACGACAGCGCCGCCCAGTAGCGGCGAGGACCGAGCTACAACGGATGAGTTCGACAAGGCGTCCACATGGACCCTACACATGGATGGCTCCTCCATGAAGGAGGGCTGCGGAGCAGGAGTTGTCTTACGCACACCCGAGGGGTTGGAGATAAAGTACTCACTGACGCTTGGGTTCTCGGCCACAAACAACGTCGCAGAATATGAGGCCTTGCTGGCAGGACTTCGACTGGCCAAGGAGTGCTCGGCCAGGGATTTGATCATCTACAGCGACTCTGAATTGGTCGTTAATCAGGTCCGCGGGAACTTCGACGTCAATAACGCACAACTATCCAAATACCTTTCCAAGGTTAAGGGAATGGTCACGGACTTCAAGACAGTCGAGTTCGTTCACACCCCGCGGAAGGAAAACGCCAAGGCTGACACGCTTGCACGGGCCGCAACTTCTGGGGATCCCGAACAGTACACCAGGGGGATGCGCGAAGTCCTGGGCAGGTCCAGCGTCGAAGACCCTGAGCAAGAGATAATGCAAGTCGCGAACGGGGGCACCTGGATGACTCCTTACCTGAAGTACTTGTCTGACGGCTTGCTACACGAGGACCCGAACGAAGCCAAGAAGGTAAAGAAGATGGCGTGTTGGTACACGATCGTGGACGGCCAGCTGTATCGACGGGGCTTTTCAGCCCCTTACCTAAGGTGTCTCACCCCAGAGGAGGCCGAGTACGCCCTCCAGGAGGTGCATCTCGGAATATGTGGATCTCACGTCGGAGGGAAGAATCTGGCTTTTAAGCTCATGAGACAAGGATACTACTGGCCAACAATGAAGTATGACGCCATGGATTTCGTGCGCAAATGCGAAAGTTGCCAACTGCACAGCAACATGAGCCACACCCCCACACCGATCTCTGGGCACTACAATCCCCGTGACCGTTCGTCCAATGGGGGCTCGACATCCTCAGGCCATTTCCTCTCGCTCTCGGACAGAGAAAGTTCATGATTGTGGGGATAGATTACTTTACCAAATGAGTAGAAGCAGTACCGCTGGCTAGGATAACAGAGCAGAACACAACGGAGTTCCTCCGACAGAACATCGTTTGCAGGTTTGGAATATCTGAGTGTATTGTGACCGATAACGGGACGCAGTTCACCGGGAAACGATTCACTAAATATTGCACATGCCTGAGAATCAACCTGGTGCATACGTCAGTGGCGTACCTGCAGGCCAACGGACAAGTGGAAGTGACGAACCGCACGATCCTACATGGGCTTAAAACCAAGCTAGAGTCTTCCGATGGCTCATGGGTACACGAGCTGCCCTCGGTCCTCTAGTTATACAGGACGACGCCCAGATAGCCCACAAGGGAGACCCCTTTCAATCTTTGCTATGGGGTAGAAGCCGTCATCCCAATAGAGGTAGGCCTCACCAGCCCTCGGGTTGGGTGCTTCAGCGCAACTAATAACAGCCAGAGGCTCCGAGAAAGCCTCGACGCGCTCGAGGAAGTTCGCGATCAGGCAAGGCTCAGGGTGGCGGCCTACCAGCAACAAGTGGCCCGCTACTACAACAAAAAGGTGAAGGCACGGCAATTCGAAGTCTGAGATCTCGTACTGAGAAGCTTGAAAGCCACGGGAAAAATTGCCGGTAGAAACAAACTCTCACCAAATTGAGAAGGACCGTTTTTGGTCTCGGCTATCCTCCGAGGAGGGGCTTACAAGTTGCGCACCCAAGAGGGCAAGCTGGTACCCCGAACCTGGAACGCCGCTCACCTTAGAAGATACTACCAGTGACGGGCGGATCATTCCCGGCAAACAAAACTTGGCTTCGACCGAGCGGCCCAAGAGGTCGGACCCCAGAGGTCGAAACTCCAAAAACTCGGCTGCGACCGAGCTGCCCAAGAGGTCGGACCCCAGAGGTCAAAACTCCAAAAACTCAGCTGCGATCGAGCGGCCCAAGAGGTCGGACCCCAGAGGTCAAAATTCCAAAAAACTCGGCTGCGACCGAGCAGCTCAAGAGGTCAGACCCCAGAGGTCAAAACTCCAAAAATTCGGCTGCGACCGAGCGGTCCAAGAGGTCGGACCCTAGAGGTCAAAACTCCGGGACTCGACTGTGACCGAGCTGCCCCAGAGGTCGAACCCTGAAAACTCGATCGTGACTAAACGGCCCAAGAGGTCGTAAGTACAGGACTCGGATTCGTCCGAGTAAAAACAAAAAAAAAAGAGAGAGAAAAAGAGAGAGACACTTGTGATAAACTCGAGGGTTTCTTTTATTTCATATATGCAATACAAGAGGAAAAACGAAAGCTAGCTCTCGTCCAGACCCTGCGGCGGAACGGCTCCGGATTTCTCTCTTATCGACGAAGAGTCCACCCCGTGTCCTAAAGTTCCCGGCTGATCTGATGGGCGAGGACCCACTGAGAAGCTTGGACCCGAGGACCCAGGAAATGGCCTGTCTTTTAGACCGTACACGTCCTCGAGACGCGCGGCGCCCGCATTACGAGGATCCAGCACAGCGATGGGGAACCATGGGTGCAGAATCAGCATCAGCCGGCGACATAAACGGATGCCATACCAGAACTTGGCCTCCAACAGGGGGGCCATGTCAGTGACCTTCACCGAGGTCCTCAGTGCCTCCTCCAACTGAAGGTTTTGTTCCAGTAGGAATCCGTATTGGGCTTGTAAGAGCCTCAGGGCTTCCTCAGATGAAGCACTCTTCGTGGTAGCCTCAGCAAGCACCGCGTGTAACCGCTGGTTCTCTTCCTGAACAGCTCTCGAGAATTCCGCCTCCGAGCGGGACTGAGCGACGTCGTCCACCAACTGGTTAAGGCCACCGATCAGATCCCGAAGCTCCAAAAGGAACCGAGGTCACTTAGATACAAGCAACAGAAAGCGAGGTAAACAGGAAATGGCGAAGTACCTTAGAAACCACGGGATCTTGAGTTGAGCTATGCTCCCGTGAGGCATCGGGCACGAATGGGTACTCCGCGGGCACCGCAGAAACATCAAAAGCAGCCTCAGATGATGGACCTTCAGGTACGGGGGGCTCCACAACATCCGAGACCCCAGCGGCGGCCGGGATCTCTGAGACCGCGGCCCTGGCCTCATCGCCGCTAAGAATATCAAAAATGTCCTCGGCGGTGACAGCGACGGTCGCCTCCATTTCGCAAGGCTCCACAATGACGTCAAAAGTCGCCTCCTCCGAGACATCAAAAGCAACAGGGTTATCAGAGGAGGGACCCGCACAGGTGGTCAAAACCTCATGATGGGCCTCGGCGCCAGAAGAAGAGGGAGCGGTGACCTCAGGCTCCGCGGGAGGACCAGAAACCGACCTCATGGCCCTTTTTACCATGGGAGCGATGACGGAGTCGTCGTTCCCCGACGAGGACTCGCCGACATGCTCGATGGACCCTCCGGGGCCTCAGTCCGCGGATTCTTCTAAGGCCTCTCAGATGGCTCCCGGATAACAAGAGAACCTTCTCTTTTCTTCAACTTCTTCTTCTTCTTCGAGGCCGCGGCGGCAAAACCTCCAGACGACGTCACCCATTTGGCCTCAGCCAGCTTCTTAGGGGATAGCCAGATGTACTTCTTCCCCACGTTGAAGCTGCCAAGGTTGGCCATCATTGAATCCGTGACCTCCTTGGCAGCCTCCCTCTCCTCATCAGTGACCTCAGAGCCATATTTACTCGCAACATTTCCCCATACGGATGAGAGCTGCCAATCCTCAGCAACTCTCAGAAAGAAGAACCTGTTTTTCCACCTTTTCGTGGAATCCGGGTTCCCGCCGCTCATCTCAGCAAACTCCGGGCGATGGGTCATGGTAATCCAGTCAAGATTATGAGTAAAGCGAAACATGACTTTCACCATGGTCGCCTCGAGAGTTTTGCTGTGGCAACGCGCGAATACGCATAAGGAAACCAGGTACCTGATGGTGTTGGCTGGAGCCTCGCGAACGGGACGACTAACTCCTTCATCAGACGGTGGAGCTCCGTCGGAACAGGGAAACGGAGTCCACCTTTAAGGTGAACTTCATAAACAGCAATGTATTCGCCCGGAGGACTGCACGCCCTCTCCGCGGCTCCTGGAACCACCATCAAATTGGACTCCGGAATGCCGTATCTCGCCCTAATTTGTTCGAGATCTTAAGGGGATAGAGAAGAAGCTATGTCGTTAACGCCAGGAGCCATGGCAGCAAGAAAGGAAAACACAACGACGTGAAGGATATCAGAAGGCGTTATGGAAACGAAGAAGGAGAAAAGGGAAAGAACGAAGGCGTGACGGAGAATTTAAAGGGAATTTCAAATAAGGGAAAAGGCGACCTCATTATGACCATCCACGTGTCAGCACCCCATACACAGTAGGCAGGCATAGGCCTTGGAGGTTCCCGAAGCGATGCCACATCAATCGAATGTCGCATTTAATGCTCCACAGGGAAATGAAACGACGGCGAAAGACAGGTCTCGGATTTGCCAGAAGATCTCGGACATGCTTCGTGTCAGCAGAAGATAAAGACCGCGGACCATCCCAATAGGAAGATGTTCACAGGGCATGTCAAACGGCTGAGTCCTCGAACCGTTTGACATGGGGGGCTCATGATGGGTTTCGAAACCCAAGACCCAAAATTACAAATGCAGGCCAAAAGGATCACATGGGTAAGTTGGCCCAGGAGGCCCACAAGCTCAATCAGGCCCAAATGATTAAAGTTCTGAGCACCTGAAGAGTCAGATTGAGCAACAAAAGCACTGGCGGTCCGAGAGGGTACTGTGGCCCATGTGAGGACGAGGACAGCCAGAAAAGCCAAAATAGCCAAGGATGCCAGCTCAGATGATTGGCACGGCATGCGTTGCCACGAGCGACCAACGGCCTCTAACGCGCCGTACCTGCAGGCCATGCACCTCTGAGCGCTGTATCTGCAGGCTGTGACAGCTGTCCCTGTTACAGTCGCACCTACAGTAGTGGTGGTGGTGGCAGGCAGCTCTGACGCACCAGCGCCACGTGTCGCCTCTCTAACGGCACCCCATTCCTTATAAATACCCCCTTTCAGGCTACTAGAAAAGGATTTTGAATTCCCATCTGTTTACGCTCGAGCAAGAGAATCCTTGAGAGAGAAAGAAAGGCAAAGAGAAAAGAGTGAAGGAAGAAATCTGTCTCCTTACATTGTAATTCCCTGAGAAAACGAATAGCTTCTCAAGCATCCGTTGTACCTTTTCACCACATTAGTGAGATTTCTCGGACTGTTTGTTCGCTGTCGTGGTTTTTCACCCCTCATTAGATAACGGGGTTTTCCACGTAAATCCGTGTGTTCACTCACTGTCCTCGTACTCCTTTTTCTCTGCTCGAACCCTGTTTACTTTGTGTTGTCCGTTTCTATCCGTCCGTCAATGCATAAAGCCACTCGCGCTTCGATTAACATACGGCCAGATTCTGCGGACGCAACAATACCAAAAAAAGTTCTTTTGCCTAACTAAGTATCATTGGGCAGTGTAGGATCTTTCCAAACCCAATCTTCAATAGGTAGCTTTATTCTAGGAGTGTGTGATCTAAAGATGAGAAAAACAAATGCAAGTGGAGGTATATCTTCTTGAATATTTTTAATGTTATAATTTACAAATATAAAAAAAATATATTTAAGAATTCACTTATTTTTAAACTTAACTTATATTTTCACTTGTATCACTATAGCTACTTTTAAAGTTATTTTCTTCATTAAAATTCAAAATGATTAGATTTGTAATTTGATTTTTCATGTGTAACCAATCATTAAAAAAAGATGCATATTTCTATTTTGTCATCCAACTTTTCTTTTTGTCTGTCAACTGTTTAACCCCCAATACTAAACATTGACTCCAATTAGACTGTGCTTGCTGGTGAAGTTAAGAAATCTTGTGACATTGATGTGAAAACGGAAAATGTGTACCTGTTAACATTCCACTATTCTAAAATCTTGAATTCTAATAGATTGTATATAAAGTTTAAAATGTAGTCAAACTTTTAGTAGCTGTTGCGTCTCGGGTCCGTGGTTGTTGTACGGATTAAGAAACATTCGGATTCCTTGTCACTCTAAAGCATTCGGAAGAGGGTCCGGTCTCCATCTCCATTAACCTGAGACCTGCACAACACAATCAACAAACAAGAAGTCAGAGGCCGACGGAGGGCTGTCCTCCGCCGACACTCCGATGCTCAAGTCAGAAACCTTCCGTATTAAACGGAGGAATGCATACGTAAGATGCGAGAATGAGAGGAGTGTGAGAGGAATTTTTGGAGGCGTGAGCTCCATGGATTCGTCCGGCAGAGGGCGGCTGAGGTAAAATCCCTCTTGGGAGTGCGCTCGCGAAGGGCAGCTTGGAGGAGCGCCCGCTGGGGTGGCTTAGAAGTTTGCCCACGGAGGGCGGCCTTGGGATGCTGGTAGGCCTCGGTGATACTCGCTGCTTCGCCGGATGTGCCAGGATGGGAGTGGAAATACGGATTCGACCTGCCCCAGTCGCGCAAGTAGGCCGTTAAATATGGGTTTCCCCGCTTGGCCCGTACGGGATGAACAGCTCTGCCGGGAATCTGGGGAAGTGCAGGACATCATACGGAAGGATCTGGTGGACGCCGCGGTGAGGGCTTTGTACTCTACCGACTGAGCTAAGACGGCGTTCAAGTTGATAGGCGTCCATTGGGCATGCCTTCACACCTCGGTTTGCCGAGAGGCCCTGCGCTCCTCTTTGGGAGGAACTACGCTCACTGTTCTGGTCGAGCACCGTCGACGGGGGCTCCGTTGGGGTCCATTGTTAGAGCAGGTGAGCGTCAGGGAACTCTGGTCACCTCTAGCGAAGGGCTTAGTGCTCTCGTTTGACTAGATTTGGAGGACGGCGACCAGGCGCCATGGCTGGAGCAAGCATTTGTTCTCTACTCTGCTGAGAGCCTTGGGTTTCCAGTTTAGAGAAAGCTTTCAGGCTCTACCTTCGTTGAGGAGCTCTGGGCTCTGCTTTTGGGAGAACATTGCCGTGGGAACAGGCCACTATCTGAGGGGGGCCTCATACTCTGTTTTCAGGTGGGAATACGAGGAGGAAGGTTGGCCACTGTTGGGAGCTTCGTGCCGCCTAATTAGGGGAAATAGCGATTGTGCGCCATTGTTGATGAGCTCTATACTCTATCTGGCGTAGATCTGTGGGGGAATTGCTGGACACGTCTCGGGAATGCCCTGCGTCCTATTTCTGCAAGAGCTGGTGCAGAGGGTCCCCGTTTGACAGAAGAGCTCTGTGCTCTGTTTTGACCGAAACAGGGGTAGAAAGAGTGGGGCGCCGCCAACAGAGGGCTTCGTGCCCTATTTGGCTTATGTGCAGCGGGAAAGAACAAATTTTCCCTGAGGTCGAGCTTTGTGCTCAATTTGGTGAGGCGTGATGGGCACTGTCATCCTATGTTGACGGAGACAAGAAAAGAGCGCCAGGCATCGTTAATGGGATTTGGTGCTGTTCTATTTCACTGGCGGGCTTAGAATTAGGGCAGGGAGGTCAGGGCGCTGCATTTGAAGCTTTCAGGTTCTGATTGGCAAGAACAAAGCCAGGGCACCGGCCGCCGTTTCCAGACTTTGCTTCCCTATTTAGGGAAGCCTTGTGCCTCGTTTCTTCGGAAACGAGAGTGGGGGAGCCCAGTGTCATTGACGGAAAGGGCTCCGTGATTTGCTTGGCTTACTGACGACTGAATGGAGCAAGTTCTCCCTTCTGCTGAGTTTCATTCTCTGCTTTTCACGAAGACGGGGACAGAGAGAGAGAGACCCTCCGATGAGAGAGTTCTAGACTCTGCTAAAAACGGAGGCCCAGAGGTGGAGAGTTAGGAAAAATGGTTTTTCCCCTCTCCTTTTTCCTCTCCCCTTTTTCTGTGCAGGGGCTTGTCCTTTTATTGGGGAAAGGGATGAATGTCTTCTCTCCAAAACAAGCCCAAAAATTTCCGCCAAGAATATTTTTCCCGCCAAAATGAATCTTTCCTGCCGAAACTCCTCGGGTTCCGGGCCAGCCCGTGATATCGGACCCAACAGTAGTGAAAAAGCCCATCCAGTGTCATATTTTCACTAAACAGTTGTGTTTCACATTGAGCCTATATAAAAAAAAAGCAAATCTCATCTATTGGGAGGTCTCAAACCACCTCTACTGCTATTACTACTTGTTTCTGCTACTAAATTGGATCGTTTTGGTGTTAACTGTGATATATAGAAGTTGTACATTATTTACAAGTTATGATAGACCTGTACCTTCATTTTTCTGTACTGTTGGTCGTCTTTATATTGGCGTAAAATTTTTCAAAACAAATATGCATCCCATGTAATTTCACGCAAGATTCATAATTGTGGCAATACAAACTAGTAATGGAGGACTTAGTAATATTTTTTAAAAAAATTATAAAAAA
>JAODPA010013685.1:0-13388 GCA_025585075.1 Nepenthes mirabilis
AGAAAAGTTAATATTAATGGGTAAGAAATTTCATAGTAATGGGTATCGGTTTCCAAAGCACATTGACGGGATCCATTTTTCAATAGTTGTACCCTGACACCATAAAGATTTAGTGGGCCCAAAAAGCTCAAGAGATTCAAGCACTAAGACCAGCCTAAATGGCATAATGAATTTAAAGCCCACTCAAGCCTATGGACTCGAGGTGGGCTGCAGATGTCACCATGCCTGTAAATGCGGCATGCCGTGGGATTTGATGGTCAAACCCATCAGACTGTCAGAAGAATGATAGCCAGCAGCACACGTCCGATCACCCCCGTGGGACATCACGGGAGATCATTAGTGTGCACGCAACATCCCTGGTACAAAAAGCTGGATTGGTGGAGTTGGTTGCCAGCTTCCTGCACACGCCAATGCCATGGGGATAACCCTCAAAGGATGGCTCAACCATTATAAATACATTAACTGTACACCTAATAAATGATTCCAACATTCACTCTACCCTAACTATTATAGAGAAAGAAAAAGAAAAAAAGGAAAATACTTGAGTGGGCTTTGTAATCCCTTGTAATCTCCAACGGCATAGTGAAGTTAGTTTTCGGACTAAAGTCTAATGATTTTTCCTTCTCATTTACGGGAAAGTTTTTCACATAAAATTTCGTATGTCATCGCCTTCTCCTCCTCTCTCCTACCTTCCAGATTACACCCACTAATCTAAAAGGATAACCAGATCACCTGTGTGTTGCACAAATTCCATCCGAGAGCACCCAGAGGATCCGAGCGGTCATTTGGATCTTCATCTGTATGTGGCCGAAATCCAAGGACACAATATTAGCGCCGTCTATAGGAAGAAACTAGAAGTCAGCTTTTCACGTTATCTACAGAACATCCGGTGACCTTCCAACACCCTTCCAGAAGTCCAGCATGATGAATACCAGGGCACAAGTAAGTGCACCTGTCAGGGAGGTGGCCTCGTGCGATAATGGCCTCACCCCCTGTGTCAGAATAGAGGACCATTTTGATCCGATCGTACAAGCTTTGGCCATTAGGATGGATGACATGTCCAAAGTATTTCTGACTCTTTACTCTAAAATTGACGAGCGGATGAAAGGAGCGCCTTCTACGGCCTCCCAAACAGCGATGTTCCTAAACAAGGGCAAGGGGAAGAAACACTCGAGCAAGCAAGCTAGCCAGCGTCAAGTCCCGAGGACCCAAGTTACCTCAAGTAGTAAAATCCATCAGAGACTTGAAGGCTGCTTAGATCCTCAAGTTTAGGAAGAGAGCCCTGAGAGGAGCAGCCCACATTCCGTTCGTAGTAACCAGGAACGTGCTGTTCAGGAGGCATCTTTGCGGAACGATGCCCCTCCTAGGGTCAGGGGGGTCTCCAAGCAGCAGGCGGTCCAAGAGCCCTATGAGTTAAGAAATTATCTCAACGACGAGAAGATGACGACTCCACCCTACGTGGAGGAGAGGCTAGAGAGGGTCTGAAATCGCTTCTTTGGTGACAAGAGCGGAAGGGGAGCTGACATACTCCAGTCTCTGTTCATAGTGGAGATCTGGACGAGGACACTCCCACCAAAATTCAAGATGCTGAATTTTGACATTTATGATGAAAGTGCTGACCTAATGGATCATCTGAACCACTTCCATGAGTATTTGAGCCTTCAAGGGTTGGACAAGACGACCATATATCAGTACTTCCCACTGACACTTAAGGGAGATGCGAGAGTGTGGTTCTACGGGTTACCAGTGGATTCCATTCGCACCTTCAGTGAGCTGGCAGCGATTTTCCTCTTGCAGGTCACCTCCAGTAGGAGAGTAGAGATGCAGCCGTAGCACCTCACCCAAGTGAAGCAGGGTGCCAGGGAGAATTTGAGGGGATTCCTAACCCGATTCATAGCAGAGGCCAGGCAAATCCGGAAGCTAACCGATGGGGTGAAGCTAAACGCGTTCCTGTCTGCCTTGGAGGGTGGCACCTTTTTCAAGCACCTCATTTATAAGGGTCCCCAGATATTTGTGGAGGCCGAAGCCGTGGCGAGGGCATACAGCATGGCCGAAGAAGCTAATGATGTGAAGCAACCAGAGAAGGACGAGAACTTTCACCCGAGGATAGTGGAAGGAAAGAGAAGGGGCGGGGACCATTCGGGTCCCCAGGTTATGAAAAAGCAGCACAAATCCGAGCAGGTCGTTCGGAGGGAGTTCAAACCTGTGAACCTTACTCCTCTGAACGACACCCATATGAGTGTGCTGATCCAGATCCAGAAAGAAAAATTTTTGATGTGGCCCAAGCCGTTGAAGAACTCGGGAGCTGGTGATCAGACTAAGTGCTGTTACTATCATTGCCACGGGGGCCACAGTACTGAGAATTGTTGGACGCTGCAGAAGGAGATCAGGAACTAATAAGGAGGGGTTACCTCAACTACTTCCGGCAAAGACCCAGTCAAACTTTTGGAACAGCAGGTGATGTCGAGGCCAACTAGCCTAGAAACCGAGTGGCAGCCGGAGTTATGAACGTGATATCAATTCGCCCGACCAGAGAGAAAGTTCGGGAGATCATCGTGGCAAAGAGGCCGAGGACGGGGGCTAGGGACGAACTTATTAGTTTTAGTAATGAGAACATGGCTGATGTAACTTTCCCCCACTCCAATCTCTTGATTGTAACCGTACTCATTTCAGATGGAGCAAATAATTATTAGATGAAATGAGTTTTTATTGATAATGAAAATTCTAAAAATTTACTTTACCTCGATATCTATTTTAAATTAGGACATAAGAGAAGTCAAATGAGAGCGGCAGAGGGACCACTCTACGCACTAGACAATGAGCCAGTGCCCGCCCAGGGAGTCATCCAATTGGAGGTCACGTTGGGAACGTATTCAAGGACTGCGTCTAAGGCCCTCACCTTTCGGGTCGTGGACCTTCCGTTAGTTTACAACGCAATACTCGGCGTCCTTGCTTGGCCACCTTTGACGCTGTCACTTCCATCCTGCATCTAAAGATGAAATTTCTGACTCCATTTGGGATTGGGGAGGTCATCGGAAACCAGGCTGCCATGTGGACGTGCTACTTCCCCAAGTCATGCAGACACCCCTTCCACAGCCAATCGAAGACCTTGACCTACGAGATGATGTGACGCTGCAGCAGGCATAGTCTAGGGAACCTATTGTTCGAGTCCGACTAGATCCCAAGGATCCAGAGAAATACGTCCAGATAAGAAACTCATTGCCGGAGCCTGTCCAAGACCAACTTATCAACTTCCTATAGAAGAACTCGGACATCTTTGCCTGGGTACCAAGTGACATGTCGGGGATCTCCGTTAAAATAATGATCCATAAATTGGGCATAGATCCTCGTCACAGACCCGTCAGGTAAAAGCATAGGAACTATTCCGCAGAGAAGCTCATGGCCATACGTGAAGAAGTGAAAAAGCTCCTAGATGTCGAATTTATCCCAGAAGTACAGTACCCGAATTGGTTGTCAAATGTCATTATCGTAAAAAAGAATAATGGGAAGTGGAGGATACGGGTGGATTTCACGGATCTCAATAAAGCGTGCCCCAGGGACAGCTTCCCTATCCATAGAATTGATTAACTTGTAGACTCAACACCCAATCATGAACTTTTAGGTTTCATGGACGCATACTCGGACTACAACCAACTAAAGATAAGCCCCGAAAATGAGGAACACACGTCATTTATGACAAACCAAGAGATATACTATTACAAAGTGATACCCTTTAGCCTCAAGAATGCAGGTGCAACTTACCAGTGGCTCATGAATAAAATGTTCGAGGACCAGATAGGTCGAAATGTGGAGATCTATGTAGGTGATATGCTTGTCAAAAGCAAAATAAGCAGCCATCACGTCCAAGACCTGACCAAGACCTTCAATGTGCTCAGAACTCACCAAAAAAAGCTCAACCCAAGCAAGTGTACATCTGGAGTAGCGTCTGAAAAGTTCCTGAGCTATATTGTTTCACATCGAGGGATTGAGGCTAATTTGGAGAAGATCAAGGCCATCCTTGGTATGAGATCTCCTTAGACAATAAAGAATGTCCAAAAACTCATCGGACGGGTATCAACTCTTTCTTATTTTTTGGCCAAGTTGGCTGAGAGGCACTTGCCTTTCTTCAGGGCCCTAAGAGGAACAAAGACCAATGGCTTTCAATGGAATATTGACTGCGAGAAAGCGTTTCGAGGACTCAAAGACTATCTGTCGAACCCTTCTCTCTTAACTTCTCCCCAACCAGGCAATGAGCTGTAGCTGTATCTGGCGGTGTCCGACACGGCCTTGAGCTCGATGTTGGTACAACAGCAGCACGATAATCAGTAGCCCGTTATAATGTGAGCAAGATCCTGACAGACGCGGAGACCAGGTACTCGCATGCAGAGAAGATTGCTTTGGTATTGGTATATTCTGCACGGAAGCTTAGACCATATTTCTAGGTGCATAAAGTGGTGGTCCTAACTGATCAGCCACTGAGAGCTATCTTGTAGAAACCCGAGGTGTCAAGATGACTGGTCAAATCGGTCATTGAGTTGGGTGAGTTCGACATTAAATTTTATCCGAGTCCAGCCTTAAAAGGTTAAACCCTCGCAGACTTCATTGTTGAGACGACGACCCCACCCCTTGGTGATTCAGACCATCATAGTACATATGAGCTAAGCGAAGTAATAATATGGACACTGCACGTGGACGGCTCCTCAATGAAGGGCAGCTGTGGAGTTGGCGTTGTGCTGTGAATGCTTAAGGGGTCAAAGATAAAGTATTCAATGGCCCTGGGGTTCTCGACCACAAACAACATCGTGGAGTATGAAACTTTGCTAACGGGACTCCGATTAGCAAAGGAATGCTCAGTCGAAATCCTGATTGTTTACAGCAACTGTGAGTTAGTCGTCAACCAGGTTCGGGGATATTTCGAGATTAATAGCTTATAACTCTCCAAATACCTCTCGAAGGTCAATGGTATGATCGCAAATTTCGATAAGGTTGAATTTGTCCATATCCCAAGAGAAGAGAACGGGAAATCCGACATATTGGCAAGGAAAGCAATTTCCAGAGACCCAGAGCAGTGTGCCCGAGGAATGCGAGAAATTCTGAACAAACCAAGTATCGATGACCCTAAGCCAGAAGTGATGCATGTTTTGAGTAGCAGCGCTTAGATGACTCCATACTTTAGGTATCTGTGTGAGAGGATATTACCTGAGGACGTGGACGTAACAAATAGAGTAAAAAAGACAGCGGATTGGTACACTATTATGGGGTGGCCAATTGTACCGGTGAGGGTTCTCGACCCCTTACCTGAGGTGCCTCACTCCCGAGGAGGTAGAATATGCATCCAAGAAGTGCACCTCGGGATCCGTGGATTCCACATTGGGGGAAAGAACCTAGCCTTCAAGCTCATGAGGTGAGGGTACTATTGGCCAACCATGAAGTACGACGCCATGAATTTTGTGTACAAATATGAAAACTGTCAAGTCCACAATAACATGACCCGCCAATCCCACACTGAGCTCCGAGCACTGCAATCACTATGGCCCTTCGCTCAATGGGGGCTTGACATCTTTGGACCACTTCTAGTGGCGACCGAACAAAGGAAGTTCCTGATCGTCGGAATTGACTATTTTACCAAATGGGTCGAGGCAGCGCCACTTGCAAAGATTACAGAGCAGAATGCCATTAAGTTTATT
This sequence comes from Nepenthes mirabilis, assembly GCA_025585075.1. NCBI lineage: Eukaryota > Viridiplantae > Streptophyta > Magnoliopsida > Caryophyllales > Nepenthaceae > Nepenthes > Nepenthes mirabilis. Next base: position 5,688 of record JAODPA010013685.1, read on the forward strand.
CGGCAAAGTATTGTGTGCACGTTTGGGATTTTCGAGTGCATCATGACTGACAATGGGACGCAGTTCACTGGAAAGCATTCATTAAGTACTACACCAGCCTGAAGATCAAGTTGGTCCATACATCGATCACATATCCACAGAGCAACGGGTAAGTGGAGATCACAAACTGCACGATCTTATATGGACTCAAAACAAAGCTAGAGCACTCCGGGGCTCATAGGTGCACGAGTTGCCATCCGTTCTCTAGTTGTACAATACAACTTCGAGGGACCCACAAGAAAGACGCCATTCAGCCTATGTTATGGGGTAGAAGCAATAATTTCAGTGGAGGTTGACCTTCCAAGCCTTCAGGTAGAATGTTTCAATCCGAGCGATAATGATCAAAGGCTTCGAGAGAATCTCGATATGCTTGAAGAAGTCTGAGACCAAACGAGATTGAGGACGGCGGCACACGAACAAAGGGTTGCCCGATATTACAGTAAAAAGGTGAATACGCGGCAATTTGAGGTAGGGGACCTGGTACTGAGGAGCATTGAGGCCACGGGTAAGAACACCGGCCGGAATAAACTCTCCCCAAATTGAGAATGGTCGCTCATGGTCTCTACTATTCTTCGAAATGGGGCCTATAAATTACGCGCCCAAGAAAGAAGACTGATCCCCCGCACATGGAATGCTACGCACCTTAAAAAATATTATCAATAAATGTACAAAGAATCTGGTAAATGCATCATTCAATGTGTTTATAACATGTTTCATTAACATAATAGAAATGCCTTTCTTTTATTTCTTATCTTGCGTATCATTGAATGTCGCATGTCATCTCATTGACTCATAAGACCTAAGCTGCCCCTAAATCAAGTGAAAGCAATCCTTTCACTAACCCTAAAACTCAGTTGTGTCCGAGCGGCCCAAGAGATTATACTTGAAACTCGGCTATATCCGAGCGGTTCAAGAGGTCGTATTTAAAACTCGGCTATATCCGAGCAATCCAAGAGGTTGTACTTAAAACTCGACTACATTCAAGCGGCCCAGGAGGTCGTACTCCAAAAATTCGGCCATGCTCGAGCGGCCCAAGAGGTTGGACTAAAATTTGGCCACTGCGCCAAGTAACCCTAGAGGTTGAACTTAAAATTTAGGGGGCATAAAGTAGTAAGCATGCAGCGATCCTAGAGGTAATATTTGCAACCTAAGATGGTCAAAATGTTCAAAAGTTAGGACTATGTCTCCTTAAAAGGCATGTCATAAGAGAACCAAACACTCCAATGAAGACAAACCAAGCATTTGTACTTACACAATGTGAATTTTATTCACAAAAAATACGTGTATAACAGTATGCGTATACGAAAAAAAAACTTCAAATGAACAGTCAGGTCTCGGAGGGTCCTAGCTGGGGAGAAGTGCCCTGCAGCTACCGTCCTCTAGAACCAGCTGGCTCCACTTGCTCCGAGGATCCCGGATGATCAGGGGTCTTGGGGCGGCTTGATTATCCAGGCGCAGAAGGGCTGGGAGGCCAACTCCTTCCTGAGAGGCCATACAAGTCTTCCGCACAGGTTGCGCTTACATTCCGAGGATCAAAAACGGCCACAAGAAACCAAGGACTCGACAGCCTCATCACTCTGTGGTACAGGTTGATACCGTCCCAATACTTGCCTTCCAGCACTGGAGCAATGTCGATTGCCCTTACCTAAGTTTTCAGCACTTCCTCCAAGCGGAGGTTCCTATCCCTTAGCAGTCTATACTGAACTTGCTGGAACTTTAATGAATCTTCAAGAGACGTCATTTTCCCCTTGGCCTCAGCAAGCTCAGCCTTCAAGAGTTTGTTGGCCACCGCAAGAGCCCTAGAAGCCTCCAACTCTGCGTAGGCTTGGGCGACCTCGCTGATAATTGAGCCAAGGTCGCTAGCCATGTCCTGAAGCTATAAAGGCAAAACAAGTCAAGCAAGTACGGATAGAAGAAGATGAAGTCAGAAAGTGATAGGTGAATACCTTGGTCACAATAGAACTCCCTAAAGCACTCTCTTCTCTGGGAATCTCGGGCTCCTCGGGCCCCTCGACCGCAGCATCCTGCGCCACAAGAGCCTCAACCCTGACCTTGGGTGCAGAAGCAGCTTCATCCAAGACTGGGGGATCAACATGCTCCTCGTACCCAATCTGGGCTTCAGCCGAACATGAAGTCCCAGCACCATCCTCAACCCTAGGATCATCAAAGGCCATGAGCAAAGTTATAGTTGGACTATAAATTTGGATTGCAAGGCAGGGGAGCTTAGTAGGCACGTCAGCGGTCGGCTCTACATCGTGGCTCTCCTCGGCCTCAGCAGCCTCAGAAATAGGTGTCGTTGCTATCACCACCGTCACTTCCTCGGCCCGAGTCACCTCAGTCCCCCTCACTGCGTATCCCACGCTGAGGTCCTCTGATGGATCATCAATCCAATCTGAGACCTAGACAGTGCACTAAGAGGGGAAGTCAAGAAGTGGCTCACCAATGGAAGACCGGGTGGGGAGGACGTCCACGGACTAGCCAGCGGATCGAGAAGGTTGGCTGAAGGACTGGGTGAAAGTTGAAGGTTCGGGACCTTCAACCTCTGGGGTTGGCTGCGCAACCAAAGTCCTCTGCCTCCTCACAAGAGGCGCAATCACGGCCTCGTCATCATCAAACAAGGAGCAGTCAACGATGGTTGCCGAGCGCTTACAAGCCTCTATCCAATGACTCTTCCTTGGCCGCTCGGATGGCTCCTCAATCCTCAAAGGCTCTTCCCTCTTCCTCAACTTCTTCTTCCTCTTCTCCGTTACAGTAGCGGCGGTAGGGGCTCTAGAGCCCTTGCCATGAGTTCCCCACCTGGCCCTTTCTAAATTCTCCAGTCACAATCAGATCTTCTGCTTGTTTCCATTAAAAGTACCAAGGTTAGCCCGCACCAAGTTCACAGCCTCCTGGGCAACCTCCCTCTCCCTCGCAGAAGGGTCTGCATCCACGTTACCCCAAGCAGTGGAAAGGGATCAAGTCTCAGGGACCCCTAGGAAGAAGAACTTATCCTTCCACTTCTTGGTAAATTCTGGATTCCCGCCACTCATAATAGCATACTCGGAACGTGGGGTGACGACAATCCAATCCAGATTATGGGTGAAGCGAAATATTACTTTCACCATTGCAGCCTTAAGGATTTTATTATGGCAACGGGCAAAAACACAGAGCAAAATAAGATACCTGACAGTGTTAGGTTGTAACCTAGTGAACGGGACCTTGAGTGCCTTCATGATGAGATAGAGCTCCAGTGGGACAGGAAAGTAAAGCCCACCCTTAATGTGGACTTCATAAACGGTGATGAAGCCTCTGATGGGGCTCAGGGATCACTATGGCTGTTGACTCAGGTATCTCATATCGAGTACGAATGGCTTCGAGTCTACCTAGAGAGACGAAGGAAGCGATATCCGTAACCCTAGGCACCATTGAAGTCCAAAGAGAAAGCGCAGAAGAAATGGAAAGGAAAGAAAAATTTGAAAGGAGAACAACAAGGAGTATAGGAGGGAAATCCCTTCAGTTGTATGAAGGAAAACAGAAATGAGGGCAAGCCATAATATTTGAAATAGGCAGAAAGGCAAAAGGCGTGCGCCATTATTACCCTGGCCACATGGCGATCTCCCATATGTTGCTAAAGATCATGATCCTTAGCTTCCCGAGGCAACGTCAATCAAATCGACGTGCATTTAATGCGCTTTAATGGCCAAAATGGCGGCTCAAACCCTTATCTCGAACTCAAAAGGAGCTCTCAGACGTACTCTCACAGAAAGCCTTGAGCACAAAAATGTCTGAGGATGCTTCAAGAAGTCCGAGGACACCATCGCAAAGTGTGCAACAGCGCCTAGAGCTACATATTCCCTCTGACATTTTAACCCAGTAACAGACCTCTGCATGTCCTCAGGCAATCCAACCAATGTGCCCCAGGCTAATGTTCGCAGATGCAAAAAAAAAGAGAGAGAGAGAGGGCAAGCAAGGGTTGAACAACGCCACTAAGCGAAGGGACAAGCTAACTTCCAAATGAAAACGCCTTCCACATGAGAGCTGTCCACGTCCCTTCGACATACCAAAAGGAGGAAGGATTCGTGCAACTAGTGAAGAGAATAAAGGCAACAACTACTTCTTTTATTAATCAAACTTCCTTTACAAAATACACGTATTATGATAGCAAAAGTATAAGAAAGAGGATGAAGCTACGGCCCAGGGTGTAAACCCCGGAGTGACGACCCAAGATGCTTCGGGCATGGCAATGGTGCTAAATCCACATGAGATCACTATGGCTCCACTGCCGGTAGCCCAACAAGCCCAAGGGCCGTCGGTGTTGGTTAGCTCCTGCGAGCTAGCCCACGAAGCAGAACCAACACCCGTGGCAGGAGCTCTTGCGGGGAAGCAAAAAACATGCGCACCCCTGACAGGAACTCCTTTCTTTGCCTCCCCTCCAGACAACACGTGCAGTGTCCAAGTGAAGCAAACGCCATGGGTGAAGTATCACTCCAAAGGCAAAGTTCCCTATGACGGCTCCCCCATGATTCTCCATCACACCGGAAATTACCACAGCCTGGAGGAAGGCACACAACAACGGAAAGTGGCCAAACCACCCTCACTAGCATGTGGAATCACCCATGGCAGAGGCATGAGGACAGTTTTCCTTGGAAGTTTCAAATCTCTAACTAGTCCACCCAACTCCTTTGCGGATACCCATTGGAAGCAGAGCGAGCCAAGGTCCTCGTATTGTTCCTACATGATAAGCTAAGGGATGAACCACACCAGCTGAGGAACCCTCCTATTTATGGGCAAGCTGGCATCCTACCCGCGCTTAATTGGGCACGCTTCCCGGTAGTCATAATTTACTGAGAATAAAAACCCTCAAGGCACCTGGAAAGCTTGCGCAATTGTATGGGGAAGGCACAATGTCAAACTACCTTGGAAAGGCACGACGTCAGACTGCCTGGAAAAGACGCAACGCCAGAATAAGACAAAACACAGCGCATCTCAAGGAGGACAATGCAATGGCTAACTGGGCCCAAAATGGACATGTCAGGCCTCGACTGCCAGTCAGCCTAGGTATGGGGGGCTAGTAATCGATACCGGTGCCCAAAGCCCATTGGCGAGATCCATTTTCCAGTGGTTAGATCCTGACACCACAGAAATTCAATGGGCCCAAGAGGCCAAAGAGATCTAGGCGCTAGGGCCAGCTCAAATAGTATAATGGATTTAAAGTCTACTCGGGCTCATGGACTCGATGTGGGCTGTGAACGTCACCATGCCTGCAAAGGTGGCATGCCGTGAGATTTGGTGGCCAAATCCGTCAAACTGTCAGAAGAATGATGGCCTGTAACACACGCCCGATCACTCCCAATGGGACGTCACAGGAGATCATCAACGTGCATGCAACATCCCTAGTACATAAGGCTGGATTGGCGGAGTTGGTGGCCAGCTTCCTGCACACGCGAACGCCACATGGACAACCCTCAAATGATAGCTTAGCCGCTATAAATACATTAATTGTGCACCTAATAAAGGATTTCAGTATTCACTCTACCCTAACTACTATAGAGAAAGAAAATGAAAGAAAGGAAAAAACTTGAGTCGGCTTTGTAATCCCCTTGTAATCTCCAACGGCATAGTGAAGCTAGTTTTTGAACTAAAATTTCATGGTTTTTCCTTCTCATTTACGGGAAGATTTTTTACGTAAAATCTCATGTATCATCGTCCTCTCCTCCGCTCTCCTACCTTCCAGATTATACCCACTAATCTAAAAGGATAATCAGATCACCTGTGTGTTGCACATATTCCGTTCGAGAGTACCCAGAGAATCCGAGCGGTCATTTCGATCTTCATCCGTTGGTGGCCGGAATCCGAGGATGCAACACATAGTACTATTGCTAAATATTATATAATTCTTAATACATGCATCTGTCAGCTGGGATTATAACTCTGGCACATTCACATCGTGCATGTAACTTAGAATTATAAATAGAATTTTTTTGTATATAGTTTTTGCTTTTCAATATTGTTTATGTATTACTATGTAACTTAGAAAGTAATCTATTTGGGTTTAAATTTTATATGGAATAAAATTAAACCTAAGTTAACAGTCGAGAATAAACTTGAAAAAAAAAATCTGAAAACAAGATTGAGAGAGATATTGAAAGTAAAGAATAATTTCAATATTTTTCTCGTAAAAATAAGTCAACATTGTGCTGTCCTCCTCAGAGGAACTGCTGAAATTTTCATCCCCAAATTTTCTTGAGGGACTGTTATTGTCATAAGACATACATTTTAATGGTGCATTTGGAGGAAATTTCGCTATTTCTGGGACATTGAAAGGATTAAGCTTGCAAAACTATATACAGGAAAAGCCAGGCTTGTATTATATTCATGAAATCTGTATATAAAGATGAAGATGAAGATGTGGGAGCGAGAGATAATGGTGGTTGTTACCTAGTGCTAGCGAATTCGTGGAGCTTTCCAGTGCTGGAGAAGATGATAAGGGCAACTTCAGCATCGCAGAGGATGGACAGCTCTCTCGCCTTCTTCAGCAATCCGGTCCTCCTCTTCGAGAATGTTACTTGTCGGCTCGTTGAATTGTTGATCCTCCTGATCACGACCTTTCCACGCCCCATTTTTCGTACCTTCTACGATAGTTAGGGTTTTCTCATTAGTGATGATCCAAACAGAAATTACAAGGTTCAATTACAGTAGGTTTTTTTTTCGACTATCAATCAATCAAGTTCAGGAATTAAATGAAGTGTAAATTGAATGGAACTGCAATTTTAACAATTTTGGATGCAAGAGTTGGGGGTAGATCTAAACCCTAGAATAGCGAAAATGAAGTGCGGAAATTAGATGTCCTGATATCATCGAATTGGTATGTATCAGTATCGAATTAAAGCGAAAGCTATTTCAAATTTCATTTAGTTAAGACTAACACCAGTTCAGGAAGGAGGAAGAGACAGATAGACGAAGCTGAGAAAATTGCATTTGGTATCTACGACCAATGCCTAAGAAGATGACAACGAGAACGCACCTGAACCCATTAATATTCGATTCTAAGACAGAAAATTTGTCAGAAAATTAGCATCAAATTAGTTCCAGACATTGAACAACAATTTTTTTCCGCTCCACCATATTATTTCCTCCAAAATTGAAAGGAGTGTTAGAAGATGAAACAGGAGAAAGGCGATGCATAAGAAGAAAAGAAATTAGGGAGTTGACTAAAGTCGGATCAATGAGAGAGTTTAGTTCGAAAGAACCCTAAAATTAACATAATAGAAAGGGAGAGTGAACTTAGCCAGCTCAAACAGCACTAAAACAACTGCAAATAGCTTTGCAAAAATGCCGATCACAGAACGAACTTACTGAAAGATTTAGTGGATGCCTTCGATGGAGGACGGCGGCGGAGAGAAGAAAGTGGTTTTGTTTCTCGTGACTGTTTCTGCTGGTTTTCAAACTGCATTTATCCGGAAACGCTGAAACTCCAAATCTGGTTTTCGCCCTTCTTATCTGGCTACAAACCGCGGAACCTCTGCACACAAAAGGACAAAATCGTGTTTGTAGTCCACGCGCAGGAGTATCAGTCTAGTTGAACCCGCTTCCGCAAGCAATCTGGTTTACTTCTCGAATTCGGGGGATGAAAGAATGGTATCGGGAGGCTCTATTTTTTTTATTTATTTAAAGTATTAATAT
>JAODPA010013696.1:0-13388 GCA_025585075.1 Nepenthes mirabilis
CATGAAATGTATACGATAATAAACAATAGTAAAAAAATATAATTTTTAGTGACGAAAAAAAAACTCAATACCCACGGTAATCGAGAAAACACTTTGGGTTTTAACGGTCAAAGAAGATATCCACTATGAAAATCTAATTACAGATCAGGTGGTACAGACGCGCTAATTTAGCCAACTTACTCCTGTCTTGTGATCCCAACCAAAAAACTCATTGGATTTATCCGCGGTAACGAAACCAAATGTCTTCCAATCTTTACATCAATCTTCTCTCATGAACCGCTTGAAGTAGTAAATACCACCGAAACCCTTTCTTCACAGCACCAACGTCGCCAATGAAGGTAGAAGGGTGGGAGTGATCGATCTGTAAAAAAAAAAGTGATGAGAAAATCGTTAACACATAGAGCACAATGATCTAATTATGATTTTTTTCAATCGGGACAAGATTAATGGAGTAAAAGATAAAGATTTCTCAAGTTAGGGCACTCCAAAATACTGCTTAAAAAGTAAGGCAACTAAAAATAATGAGAGAATTTAAAGAGAGCTTGAAATGACCATTTAAAATTAAAAACCATTGCCACGATGCTTGAGCGCGGATCAAGCACGCGGCAAGCACACCGATGGTTTTAAGAGAAAACCCTATTTATGCTCAAGCAAGAATGCGGCGAGTTTCGAGCGAATGGTTATTGGAATTTGGGCTCAAGTGCCAGGTGAGCGCACAGAAGGTGCGGGACTACTAGAATTGGAGCTCGGGCGGATGGTGAACGTTTGGTAGGCGTGGGGTTACTAGAATCGGGGCTCGAGCGGATGGTGCGCTCATGGCTGGCACGAGGCTTCTGGAATTGGAGCTTGAGCGGATAGCAGTCGAATAGCAGGCATGATGCTCCTAGAACTCGGGAACAGACAGCCACGAAAATAAGCTGATGTAACATTTCAATAAATACACCTCAACATCGACACAAGACTAAATATGGTCACGAAATATGCCAATTATAAGAATGACCCTAAAATCTCCCATTTGGCAATTCCATGACAAAGCACATAAAGTAAAAAAATAGAAGAGAAATATGAGTTCAGACACCACCGAAATAGAACCTGTGTACATAAAAATCTATATCTAAGGAAGACTAAAAATAATACAAGTAAACATAAAAATCTTCACGTGAGCTGTTGAGAAGATACTTTAACTGTCGTGCCAATATTATAGCTGTGTTGCCTGATCAACCATAATTAGTACAAACAGATATAATGCAAAGCGATATAGTATGTCTAGAGTAATATAAAAAGAAGATAACCATGCACAGTAGCATATAATAACAGACACTTTATAAAAGAATAGAAACATTAATAATAGCATCACAATAAATGAAGGTATTATAGTTGATACAGTCAATAAGACAAATAAAAATATCATTAAAAAATTCAAGAAGAATTCTCCCTATCAAAAATAAGATATCACCCCCTAACAAAAATAAAATATCGCCCCCTAACAAAAATAACAACGGCTCACAACAAACATATGAGCTCCCCCTATCAAAATAGCAAACGGTCTCCACCTTTTTGTTACAAAGAGCCAAAAAGAGGAGATCACTCAAAGCCTGAAGAATCATCGGGGGACTAATGACCATAATGACGCCGCCACCATCAAAGCTCATCCTTCTGTGTAGCAAAGCGGGCATCCATACGCTCAAAGTTATCAAGAATATCTGACTGTAATTGAGACTGTGAAGTATAAATGCGCTCCTGTAAGGAATAGAGATGCTCAAAGCAATCGGCAAATAAAGACATCTGACCCATCAAAGTGGCAAAGGAAGAGGTGGAGTGCCGGGAATGAGCAGCAGGTCCAAGACCTAAGGGGTCCAGGTAAGACAAGGCAGAGCCAGATGGTCCACCCTTGGGCTGAGAAGAAGGCACCTCGGGGAGAGGCTCATCTACCAGCTGCTGGGAATCCTCGACAAAGCGACAAGTATAGAACCGGCTCTGGGCAAATGTGGTGAAAGTGATAGCTAGAGACGAGGAAGATCAAGAAAGGGAAGACCGAGTCCAACAAGTAGCTGCTGAATGAGGCACCCATGGGAAAGATTGTCATCTTTACGGGTGATAAAATGGGAGAAGATGTGAGAAAAGATGTGGGATGGCAAATCAATACGCTGCCCACTCAGGAGAGCATATAGAAATAGACTTTTGTCTATCGGAATGGTAGAAAAGTGAGAAATAGGAAAAAAGTTTTTGAGCATGATGCGGCCCATGACCAGGCGCCAAGGAGAGAAAGGGAAAGTCTTGAAAGAGCGCCATGCCACTCCATGGGGACACCATGAAGAAATGTAGCGACCTTATTTGGGTGAGGCCCGGAGAACGGGGTAAAGAATAGTCAGGATTTTGCACCCGAGGAAGACCAAGAACCCGTACAATCACATCCGGAGTAATTCGGATGTGTCGCCCCCGCAAGAAAGTCGAAAAGGAATCGAAGAAATGCTCATAAATGTTAAAATAAAATTCTTAAATAAGAATAAGAGAATGAGCAATCAAACCGATGAGAACCGAGTCCCAATGTCGGTCAGTAAAGATAGAGGAGATGGAAGGGTCGAGGGAATCAAGGCTGACTTCCCGTTCAAAAGAGAGTTGCCGATGGGACATGTGCGTGAAAAACAAAGTCTCAACCTTGGGACTGATAAAGCGGTCGGAAGCAAAAAGCCCACTCGGCCGATTGCATTTGCCAATCGTCTTTCGAGCAAATGACTTACGCGGGCCCAACATCTAAAAGATACAAAAAAAAATTTAAGAATACCCAAATAAGGTTATAGCGATGCCCTCATTGATAGACAAATATATATATGTGTGTGTGTGTATATATATATATATATTGAGGTGGTAGTTGGTAAGGGCTTCTTTTTCTACCCCCCGTTTTTTACATTTTTGTGTCTGTTTTGTTTTTTTTTTGTTTGACACGTGTGTGGGTGTGTGAGGCACAAAGGGTGATGTGGCGCTGGTGGAGAAGCGTCAAGGGCAACCCCAGCACGCCAGCCGCGCACCACCAACCTCGGGAATCAGAGCCTCAAGGGTGTGTGCAACGCCCAGCCATGGGAGGGCGGCAAGGGACAATGCCAGGGAGGCGCCATTGGCGCCAGGAAACAGGGGACGCTGAATATCCATGGCCGGCACAGAAAATCCACATGATAGCTGGTGGATCTAGAGTATATGGGTAAGAAAACGGTGACCAATGAGGAAATTCAGCCAAGAACGAAAGGAGGAAGGGCTAGCACCTCCATTAATAGCGAACAAAACGTAGAGGAAGAAAACGGTGAGGAATGAGAGAAATTGCCTCGAAGATGCCTACAATGAAAAAGAATGAAGGTAGATCAGAAGGTGGGTATGATGGAGAGGCAGCCGGAGAGCGGGGAGCGGCCGAGAGGAGTGAGCATGAAATGAGGGTCTGCTTCGCGCACGCTGCTCGCTAGAAGATAAAGGGAGAGCAGCGTGAGGTTGAGCCCACGGAGAGATAGCAGACCGATCGCGCACTTTTTTTTTGTAAAAAAATATGCGTCATCCCTCGGAAAGCGAACAAACACCGATGGCTGTTCTCAAAATTTTAAAACACATACTATCTAAGGGTTTAATGAGGATGTCGGCCAATTGATTGTCGGTTGGAGTATGTTCAAATGGGATGACTCGAGTTTCCACAAGCTCACAAATAAAATGATGCCAAATATCGATATGTTTGGTGCAGGAGTATTGAACAGGATTTTTAAAAATATTTGTAACACTAGTATTATCATAATAAATAGTCATAGTGTCCTGGACATACCGTAATCAAGAAGCATTTGTTTCATCTACAGGAGTTGCGTGTAACGGCTCCCCGCGGTAATGTATTCGGCTTCGATAGTGGATAATGAAATGAAATTTTATTTCTTACTCATCCAAGCCAGCAGGTTGGAGCAACATAAAAACACCAACCGAAAGTGTTCTTTCAATTATCAACTTTTCCAATCCAATCAGCATCGGAATATCCAGCCAAGGCAAAATTTGAGTCGTTAAAGAAGAAAATCCCATAATCAAAAGTCCCGTTGATGTAGCGAATGATATGCTTAACAGCACTTAAATGAGATTCTTTTGGATCAGATTGGTATCGGGCATAGACACCGATACTAAATGCAATGTCAGGTTGACTAATGGCCAAATACAGGAGACTACTAATCATACTTCTATAAAAAGTTGGGTCGACGCTCTTTCCTGCAGGATCACAATCCAGTTTTGATGAAGTGCTCATGGGTGACCGTATATGTTTTGAGTTATCAAAATTGTAGCATTTGGCAAGGTCTTTCGCATATATAGCTTGGAAAATAAAAGTACTGTAAGAGAGTTGCCAAATTTGTAAGCCAAGAAAGTATGTAAGTTCTCCGACCATGCTCATTTTGAATTCTGAGGCAATGCAGTTAGCAAAAGAATGAGTATGGGAGTCAACAGTAACATCAAAAATAATATCGTTAACATAAATTTGGGCTACCAATATATATTTTTTAGTCATTTTTACAAATAAAATTTTATCAACACTGCCCCTAACAAAACCATGATTACTAAAATATGATGTGAGATACTCATACCAAACTCTAGGAGCTTACTTAAGTCCGTATAGGGCCTCTTTTAGTTTGTACATATGGTCTAGGAATGCAGGATTCACCAAACCCTTTGATTGCTCTACATAGATTTCCTCTTGAATGAGACCATTGAGGAATACACTTTTTACATCCATTTGATACAATTTAAATCACATGGTACAAGCAATAGATAGAAAAATACAGATAGATTTGAGACGAGTTACAGGAGCAAAAGTTTCGTCATAGTCGATGCCTTCCACTTGAGTATATCCTTGAGTAACAAGAAGAGTTTTATTTCGGGTAATATTTTCATTTTCATTGGTTTTATTTTTGAAGATTCATTTGGTCCCGACGACGTTTGTATGTGGACGAGGAACCAAAGACCGTACATTTCTCACAAATTGATTTAATTCCTTGTGCATGGTATTTGTCCAGCACTCATCGAACAAGGCCTCTTCTACCTTTTTGGGTTCGATGTGAGAAACATAACAGGTAAAGACGAGTTGGTTTAGAATACGGTGATGTAGCCTCATACCTTCATTCAAATCGCCTAACATAAGATCTTTTGAATGATTTAGCTTAACTCTGACAGAAGGTTCCTTTGTAAGAATTAGGAGTTACTTGCACAAAATCAAAAAATATTGAGTCAGGTGAAGATTCAACATGATCATCCTCTTTATCAGAACAGTCACGGCTTTTAGGATGTCATTCTACAACTATTTGAGTGTGAAAATTGTAGACCCGATAGGCTCGACTAGTTAGGGAATATCCCAAGAATATTCCTTTATCACTTTTTAACTCAAACTTACCTAAGTTTTTTCTATCTTGTAAAATAAAGTATTGACTACCAAAGATATGCAAATACTTAACATTATGTTTCTTTCCTTTCCACAGTTCATATAGAGTAGTTTCTATCCCGGGTCTTAGGCAAACCCGGTTCATTATGTGACAAGCCGTGTTCACGACCTCACCCCAAAAATACATGGCAACATTCTTACATTGCATCAAAGTTTCGGCCATTTCTTGAATGACCTGATTTTTATGTTCAACAATGCCATTTTGCCGAGGGGTGATGAGGGATGAGAATTCATGATGAATTCCTTCTTTATTATAAAAGTTTTTTAAATGAGAATTTTTAAATTCCTTCCCATGGTCACTGCGGATTCTAATGATTAGAGTTTCTTTTTTATTTGTGAGTTTTTTATATACATTTTTACGTGATCACACGTGTCAGACTTTTCGCAGATAAGGTCTATCCAAGAATATCTAGAGTAATAATCAATAACCACTAAAATGTACTTTTTATTCCCTAAACTTTTAGTTCTAGAATGTGCCATAAGATCCATGTGAATCAGTTCAAGAGGATGCGATGTGTAGGTATCACTATAAGATGAGTGACTTGTTCTAGTTTGTTTTCCAAATTAACAAGAGCCACACACATGATGTTTTACATTTGGCAATTTAGGAAGCCCTTCAATATAGTTTTTCTTCAAAATTTTTGACAGGCTTTTAAAATTTAAGTGACCAAGGCATTGATACCACAATTCTGTAGAGTCAATTTTAGCGGAGTTACATCCAAGAATGTGGTTTGGCTCGATACCATAAAGATTATTGGGAGTTCTTTTACCCTCTAGAACAATCGAGCCATTTGTGTCATAGATACAACATTTATCTTGAAAAAATCAAACTTCAAAGTTGTCATTATAGAATTGACTGATACTCAGGAGGTTAGATTTTAACCCTAAGACATACTAGACATTACAAGGCTTTAAGAGTCCAGAGATACAAATTAGGCCTCGGCCAAGAATTGCAATTCTAGCACCATCACCAAAGACAATCGTTCCATTACGATGGTCTGACATCAAGGAGAATATGGCTTTATTTTCATACATGTGTCTAGAGTATCCACTGTCTAAGTACCACAGAGACTGATTTTGAGCTTTTAAGACAATATGAGCAACATTGCATAAATATGTTTTAGAAGAGTTTTTCAGCTCACTTTTCTTAACCCATATTTTCTCCACGAAGTTATTTTCTGATTTAACATTTTTACTTGTTCATTCAATTATTGAACGTGATTAACAAATTTGTTCATTTTCATTCATTGTTTTTTATTATACGAAAGATTCATGATATAGTAACGAGGATGAATGTGACCAATCTGTCCACAAGTATAACAAGTAGGCACAAATTTCGGCACGAAAGGAGACTGTTTAAGTCTTTGGTGAAAATAGGTAGTTGTTTTATTTGACCAGTGAATTTTAGTGGGTTTGTTCACGACCTTTTTACTATGTAGATTAGGCAAAAGAGTTGAGCCAAATTTTTTCTCTACACGTTGAGGCATTGTCTTAGTGACTTTAGGTGTGTTAATATTTTTAAGTGAAATTTTTGTTGCAGGAACAAAGATAGTTTTAAGTTGTGAGCTGTGTTAGGAAAGTTTCTCAATATATCCCAAATTTTTTTTATTTTCAACACATTTTTTAAGACCCAACATATGATTAAACTTTTGGGTTTCACTTAAAAATTTGTTCATGTCGTTCTTAGTGTTCTCAAGCTCTAATTTTAGGGATTTAATTTTCATGATTAAGGAGTTGTTATGCATTTCTATTTCACGATGTATCTTGGTGGCACTATTCAATTTTGGTCATAACTTTAGCCTTTTCTTTTTTCAGGTTGATGAGTTTACTGTTTAAGATTTTATTCTTTTTCTTCACTTTTAAGCATTCTCTAAACAATTTGTCGTATACTTCTGAAAAACCATCAAAATCGTTATCAAATTTTTCATGAGAGGAATCTGATTGTTCAAGAGGCGCACTGGTGGTTTCGTCACCACTAATGATAGATGTCTTGAATGCCATATAACTCACTTCATTATCTTCGGAGGATTTTTTATCATGTTTTTTATCATCTTCATCATTCGTCAGAGACACATTTAAAGTTTTGCCTTTCTGACGCTTAAAATTAGGACACTCGATCCAAATATGATCAAAGTCGTGGCATTCGTGGCATTGGATTCCTTAGGGTTTTTTATTTTTGGAATATTTAGTTTCCTTTTTATCTTTCTTGATCAAAGGATGTGACGGATTATTTCCTTTGGAGGTTCGTTTGCTATTCTTATTTTTGAAGAATTTCTTAAAAGTTTTAACAAACATGGAAAAATTCTCATCACTACATGACTCATCATCCAAGTAATGATCTCTCTCTTCCTTTACAATTTTCAGGACAATTGATTTATTTTTTTTATTAAGGAAGAGTGTGCTCAAAAATTTAAAAGGACCCAACAAGTTTTTTTATTTTTAATTTATCTAGATCTTTACTCTCTTCAATAGCAGTGACTTTGGGTCTAAAATGTTTAGACAAAGATCATAGAATTTTTCAGAAAATTTAATTCTCAAGAATAGGTTTTCTTAAATTAAATGTAAAGTTCACAATATCATTTAGTTTTGTATAAAATTCATCAAAGATTTCATCATCTTTCATTCGTATTTCTTCAAACTCATTGGTGAGCATTTGTAATTTTAAATTTTTAAACAATTTAGTTCCTTCATGGGTAATTTTAAGAATGTCCCAAGGTTCTTTTGATGTCTCACACATAAAAATGCGTTTAAATTCTTCAGGTAACCCAACCATAAATATAGCATGTAAACCCTTACTGTTCCAATTACATACATCAACTTCTTCTTTGGACCACAAAGATAAAACTTTAGGTTTATCACCCGTGGTGCTTCTGGGTGGAGTCTACCTAATCTGAGTACTAACTTAGACGTGCTCATCAATCGATTTGAGAAAGGCTCTCATACGAATCTTCTAATAGGTATAGTTACTCCCATCAAAGTAGGGAGGAATGGACATCGATTTACTAGTATGCATCTAGATTGGGGTCACAGATCGGGGTGAGTCTCTAATACCAAATGAAAATGACATTTCGTCCTTAATTACACAACAAAGTTTTGACCCCTTGATATATTAACGGAAATAGTATAAAATTAAATATTTAATACACGTAAAGAATATTTATATTTAGATGCCAAGAATAATAATATGAATGAAACGTATATGACAATAAGTAATAGTAAAAAAACACAATTTTTAGTGATGGAGGAAAAACTCAATACTCACGGTAATCGAGAAAAACCCTCCGGGTTTCAATGGTCAGAGAAGATATTTACTATGAAAATTAACTTACAGATCAAGTGGCACAGACGCGCTAATCTAGCCGACTTATTCCCGTTTTATAATCTCTACCAATGAACTTTTTAAATTTGCCCTCGTCAACGAAACCGGACACCTTCCAATCTTCACGTCAATATTCTCTCACGAACCGCTTGAAGTAGCAAATACCACCAGAACCCCTTCTTCACAACGAAGATAGAAGGGTAGAAGTGATGGATCGGTAAAGATTTAATTCAACTTTAAGACATCAAATTTAGCACTCTAGTGATGCCATAACTTTTGGGTGACCAATTGGGTGATAAAAAGACATTAAAATATAATCCCCTTAAGGCTAAATCATTGCTTAACCATTGATACCTCAAAATCTGAGGTGCTTCCTTTGTACATGGTTTGTATGATGCATTTGAGCCTTTCTCTACCCCTTTCTAATTTGGAAGTTTAGAAGCAAAAGGAAAGAGAACGAAGAGAGGGTTGGAGTTTTGTGTGAAGAAGAATATCAAGGATTTCCTTTGCAAATTTAGCTCCTGCGGTGAGCATATTTCATGACTTCCCTTTTGTTTTAAAAGTAAATTCTATTGTTTTTCTTCCTCATCTTTCAATGAAATTCTGAGTTTTTCTATAAGTTCCTTCACGCAATGGTTTTCTTGTGTTTAAATATGTCATATATCCCCATATTTGTCTTTCTCAGCATGAAGTCTTGTTGCACTTAAATATTACGGTAATTTCTTTTTTTGCTAGCAATTTCTTAAAATTCTCCCGTCATCTTTTTTGCTAACAATCATGTGCTTGCTATGTTTGATTATATTATATTTTCTACATATTTGTATCTGGTAACATGAAGTTTAGTTTCCTTTGTTCTGGAAATGATATATCTGAACAGATATTTTTGTTAGCTTTCTATAATGTTCTCCATCTTTGCTTTTCATATTGGTTCCTTTGAATTTGTCATGTTTCCTTTCACTTGGTTCCAAAAACTTTCAATTTTTAATATTTTAGGAAGCCTTTGTGGAGAGCAAGTCTATACCATGTTGATTTCAAAGTCATATTGCCATATTTTACCTAACAATTACTTTGGTTAATTTCTTTGGATTTGGCCTAGATTTTTTTTGGGTAAGTTTGTTCTTTATAATCTATACAGACACATGAAAAATAATGTGTGAAAGTACTTGAAAAATCTAAATTATCAACTCGGGGACCTTTATTATAATGCAGGTTGTGCAAGGCCTGATTGACTCCAATTGTTATGTGAATACCCTCTTGTAGAGCTTCCATTTAAATTGTCTTGAGCTTGTTCATGGAATTTCTTCCTATGCCGAGTCGAATGATACTTTTCCTATTTGATTTTTCGTGTTGTAAATTTTTGTCCCTTAGTGTTATTTAACTATCCTAAATGTATAAATATTATTTGATAAATTGGAGTCATTGATTTGTTTAAGGGAATAGATGCTTTGATTTAGCTTGTAACATGTCCTCCTAAATGTTGTATAAAGATTCGGAAATGCCTACCCATGGATTATTATAGTGGCATATAGTCCCATTTACACTACTACAATATTTAGATATGTTAACCTTCTATTTTTGCTTTGCTAATGATGATAATTATTGGCTAACCGTTCAAATATTCAAGAGTTTATTTGACGACTTTTACATGTATTTGCATCTTTCGGCTTATGACTTCTTAGACTCTATTTGGCTATGACTTCTCAAACTCTATTTGGTATTTCATTTGACCATGGTATTTGTATCCTTTCACTTGTTGCCTTCTGAGCTTTGTCCTCCTTTGGGGCTTTTGATATCAGTTATATTTTGTTTATTAAAAAATTTGTTAATCTTTTATCTCACATTTCTTTTTCCCTATTTTAGATTTAGTGGCACTAACATCCGAAAGAGATTGAGTCAAGTGATTGGCAGATTTGAAGACTTCTATAGTCTTTGTGGAGAGTTTTTGTATATTGTTATATTGGAAACTTTAAGAAAATATATTGATTATGGCGATGCATAATTGATCTTATGGTACATCTTGTGCTTATTTTATTATCAGGGTTGCACAACGGGAGCATGATTATTTTTTAATTTGATTAATGATGAAATGTTTACTGTTGTAGCATCATTATTCAGCAATGTATGTATTATGTTTACATATTGAGTCCTTGATTGTGACAGGCAGTGATTGTAGTGAGGCAAGGTGCGAACCATGCAAGTCTAGTTTGTTGGGGATCATGTGAACTTCAGCATGATAGAAAATTAAGAAATTGAAGATGTGTTTGACGGTTGATTGACTTGATGTGTGCAAATTCAAGTTTAGGTGAAGATTGTTGAGATACGTTCCTTGATTTACGACACATGGTTTTGGCAGTGATAACAAGGGGCAAAAACAGCCCTCCTCATAATAGCGAAGTGGATGCTTGAAAATTATAGATTTGAGTCTCAAAATGTGGAATTGTCGGTGTGAGTTTTATGTTCCTTGAGGGTCTCAAGCCTTGATGGGATTGATCGGATAGTAAAATCTACCAATTTCAATGAAAACTCATTGAAACTTGACTCACTAGAAGCCAAAAGTTGCTTTTTACTTTGAACCAATTGTGCTCTATCTATACTGTACAATTAGATGGGGTGGTATGAAAAATAAAAAAAAACAAGGAGAAAAATACTGTGAGATTGCTGTGTGAGTCATGCTTGTGTATGAAAATTACACTACTCTCATATAAAACGTTTTCCAATGTGTATATGCTTAGTATGGGAGTATTGACCAGGATTTTTAAAAATAATTATGGCATTGATGTTGTCTGCATTACACCACCATGGTTCACCGGTCAAAACTATAAGCTACTGAAATGTACTTGGCTTTAGCATTGGACAAAGAGATGCAATTTTATTTCTTAATTATCCAAGCTACTAAATTAGTACTAATATTGAAACTACCCCAGATGTGCTCTTCCTATTGTCAACACTACCAACCCAATCAGTATCCAAATGCCTAGCTTAGTCAATATTAGAGTCTCTAGTGTAACAAATTCATATTATGCAGCACCATTGATGTATCAAATGATATGCTTCACGTCACTCAAATGAGACTCCTTTGGATCAATTGGAATCTAACACACATGCCAACATTGAAATCAATGCTAGATCTACTCACAGTCAAGTAGAGAAGACTGCCTATTATACTTAAATAGAGTGCTTGATCCATACCCTTCCCTGTAGGAACATGTTATATAAAAGCCTAGAAAGGACTAATAATACATAACTAGATTGAGAAGAAAAGAGAGAACAGGAGTAGAACAACAAAAGAAGGGGGTTTCGGACATAGAGAGAAACACAAGGAAAAGAGAAAGGGGATTAGGAAGAGTCTAAACTTACAAGGAGAATAGAAACTCATATACTTCATTCATCATTCATTACCCAATCATTACTCATGTTACAACCCCTTAGAACTATTTATAGTCCAATTATTCTTCTGGATATATTTAACATAATAGCCATTTATGACTACTAACTTTTCATGCTTACTATACTACATTTCTACTGGTGTGGGCAGCCTTTGCTTGTTATTATGTTTACATAGCAGTACTTCCTAAGAGCATCCTTGTCCCCCAGGATGGTATGAAGATATTTCCTTGTTTCTGTTGTCCTATATCATATTGAAGGATGAAATGCTGTTAATGCTAATCTCTACGAGTGTACGGGTAACTAATAAGATGTGGTGTCTTCTTGAGCTTATAACCAGATTTGTCCATCTGTTAAATACAATGTAACTGGTCATGGCTTGTTAATAACTTGTTGATGAACACCCGACCATTTAGCTTGCAGTGTTGGAGGAGTAATCTGAATTTGGTTTTTCTTGTTTGATGCAGAAAGCTATTAGCAGAGTGTTCATTCTGTTGGTGCATTTGCTGAATTGTTGAAATATTTTGGCTGTAGTTTGTGTGATGCGATTCAATTGACGATCTAGTTGTCTTTTGATGATTGTGGTGCCTTCATCCAACAGTTGCATAACTGAATCTAGTGTCTGATTTCAGGTTCTTAAATTTGGTTTCTGTCTGTTACTATTCATCTGTGACCTATGGTTGTCTCTTCTTGATTGTTGTTGTGGCTTCTATTGTTGCTGTAGTTTATGCTGCCTTTGTAAAGAACATGCTGTAATATCTTCTAGTGTATAAGATGTATCCTTTGGTATCTGCTTTTTCTGTATAGTGGTTGTGTCCCTTAGAATCTGATGTATTGCTGTTCTGATCATTGCTTGTGATTCTTGGAGTGACAGTTGGAAATTGTTGCCCGTAGAATTGAGAGACAGATCTAGCGATAACCTCCGAGATTTGAAGAATGATGGGCTGGCCAATTTGATATATGACTCTAAGATGATTTGTTTGACATAGACCTGGAGGACAAGTATCTAAAAAATAGGATAGGATGTGGTTGGGACAGCATTGCCCATAGACTCTTCCATACAACATATTTCTTGCACATCTTGCTTCATACGGACTCTTATAACTAATGATAATTGGCCTATCAACTTGGGATCCGGGGGGCATCCTTCTCCCCCATGGAGAAGGACGCTCCTTCTCCCTCTATCAGCCGTCGGATTAAAAAATTCGACGGCTCCCATTTTCTTATCATAAAAAA
>JAODPA010013707.1:0-13387 GCA_025585075.1 Nepenthes mirabilis
TCATCATACTTCAAAAATCATAAAATAGTATAACGAGCGTTAGAAATTGAAAACAAAAATCAAAGTCTATAAATTATAGAAATTTCTTTTCTATCAAAAGGATGACCGAACTAGTAGACCCTACTAGCGGAGGGGGCGAGTAATCGAGGATAGATTGTATTCACTCCACACAATCTAAGGCGAGTAACAATATCCCTCCTTATGGTATATATACCGTCTCGTGGGATTATATACTAATACCTCCCAAAGGTCGATAAATTGTGCTTTAATACCTCCCGAAGGATGGTGAATCATCTGAAACTCTACCCTCTAGACTAACGCCCTAAGGAAGGGCAAACCACATGTAATTCCGTGGGCAGAGTTATCCTTGGCTACCACCATAATGTTTTAAGGCATGTCGAAGAACCTAACATGACTATATTTCAGTCCTGGGTCCTAATTTATAAAATCAAAAATATTTTTCTTCCTATTTCTGAATTAATAACTCATTAAACTTCAGAAATTAATTAGGATTTCACACTAAATTCTTCAGAATGCTTCAAAAAGCCTCAGAAACTTAACAGTGCGGTTCCGTGTAAATTTTTCAGTTATAAATCATTGCATGAATATTATATCATTATAAATCAGCATTTACATATCAGAAATTATGGATTAAAAGCTTCAAATCTTCAATTTTCGTACCTAGGATTTCAGTCAAACTTCCAGACATAAATCGAGTATCAAATATATAATTTTTCATGAAATCAAAGTTATATATTGTCACACATGCAGATAAACATGAAATCTATCAGAGCAGGTTGAAAAAATAGGCTTTATTTATACTGAATATGAAGAAATATGGTTTTAAGGTATAAATATAATTTCAGATATATTAAAACACTGAAAAAAAAAAATAAATAACATCTGGAGTACACTTGCCAAAGTTTGATCTATAGTTATCCTTACTCTGATCGGAGTTGGACAGTAGATTTTTTTCCCTTTTCTTCCCTTTCCCCTTTCCTTCCTCTTCCTCCTCTCGTTCGATTCTATCGTGGTCTGAAACCAAGCACCCCCAAATTCCCTTATAAAAACGAAGGGAAAAAGAATCACGTGGGGTCACATGACTGACGCTCGAGCACCAGTCGAGCGCCCGTCATGCGATGCCTCTAGCAAAATTGCGCTCGAGGGTTCGCTCAATCGCCCATCGAGTGCCCTCCTCGTACCCATGCACTACTCCCACCTACGGCTCAAGCAGCCTGTGAGCGGGGGCTTGCGTAAATTTGTGCCT
This sequence comes from Nepenthes mirabilis, assembly GCA_025585075.1. Lineage (NCBI taxonomy): Eukaryota > Viridiplantae > Streptophyta > Magnoliopsida > Caryophyllales > Nepenthaceae > Nepenthes > Nepenthes mirabilis. The sequence continues at coordinate 1,268 of JAODPA010013707.1, forward strand.
ACCAAGAGCTCGAGCAGTGCTCGAGCGTCGATTCCATTTTTTTCCTATTTATTTCTTTTTACTTCGGTATCCATTTATCCCTTATTTTTAAGCCTAATTATAATTATCATCAACCTAATTACTCCATAATCATCGTGTTTTGGGATCGGGATCTCCACTATCTCAAAGTAAGGAGTGGTTGTGGATCCAACAAAAATTGAAGCCATCCAACACTGGTTGGCGTCTACCGTAGTTAAACAATTGTGTGAGTTTCTTGTGTTAACTGGCTATTACCGATGGTTTGTTACCTGTTATGCTCCCATTTCTACAACACTTACGCAGCTACTTTGGAACCATGCTTTCCTGTGGACTCAAGACGCTGACTAGGCTTTTTTATCTCTCAAAATAGCCCTCACTACCACACCAGTATTGGCTTTGCCCAGCTTCTCCAAGCCTTTGTGACCCAAACTGATGCCTCTGAAAATAGCATTGGAGTCATCTTGCTCCAAGTTGGCCACCCCATCGCATTTTTTAGCAAGCAAATATGCCTCAAATTGCTGGCCTCTTCAACATATATTAAAGAGCTTTGTGCCATCACTGAGTTTATGAAGAAGTGGCGCCATTATTTATTAGGAGTTAAGTTTACCATGTAGACCAATCATCAGCTCCTCAAGGCATTGTTGAGTCAATCTATTCATACCCTGGATCAATAACACTAGATTACTAAACTATTGAGATTCGATTTTGATATTATCTACTGACTGGGGAGGACTAATGGCCCTACTGATGCATTATCTAAAGTGACTGATGGATCCCATCTCACTCTGCAAGCTGTCTCTCAACCTGTTGTTGCCCTATCTCACACACTGCGTAAATTATACACCCGGCATCTTATTTCAACTTAGCTTGCTAAATCTATTCAAGATCGATCTCGAGAGTATGCTAGCTACTCCTAGTGGGATGGACAGATTTTCTACAAAAATCGAATTATGGTCTTAGCCGAGTCAACTTTGCTAGAATTAATCTTGTATGAGTATCACAATTCTCCTCTAGGGAGACACGTTGGAGTGCAATGGACCCTCACTAGAATAGCCACTACCTTTTATTGGCTACAAATGTGCCAAGAAATCTAAAATTTTGTTTCCTAGTGCCCAATCTACTAGTAAGTTAAGCCCATCACCACTGCTCCGTAGGATTTGCTACAATCGCTCCCCATTCTGGGTAAAATTTGAAAATCCCTCTCTATAAACTTCATTACCCACTTACCTCCCTCACACAGCAAAACCATGATTTTGGTGGTAGTTGGCCGATTGTCAAAATATACTCACTTCTCTTCCCCGGGCACCATTTTCATGGCTATTAGCCTTATCAACACATTTGTCAAGGAGATCTGCCGATTGTATGAGTTTCTAGCTGACATCATTTTGGATCGTAACCCCATTTTTACGAGCACGTTTTGGAAGGAGCCCTTAAAAGCACAGGATACCCGATTGATCACTAGAAGTTATTACCACACATAAACTGACAGCCAAACCAAGGTAGTTAATCATTGTCTTGAGGATTATCCATTCTGTTTCACTGCCAAACACCCTTCCTCCCGAGTTTAATTTTTACCATGATCCGAGTTGAGTTACAATACAGCTTGGTATTTCTGCATTAAGATGACCCCCTTTGAAGCTGTGTACGGCCGCCAACCTCCCTCCTTCTCGACTATGTCCAGGGCACTTTCTCCATCGCTTCCATTAATGACCTGTTAACTGTCTATTCTACCACTCTCACAGCTTTAAAGGCTAACTTTCAACGGGCATAACTCCGAATGTAAAATCAACAAGATGCCCATCGAACCACTAGATAATTTCAAGTGGGAGATTTCATTTTCACGTGCCTCTGGCCTTAACTTCAAACCTCTTCTACCCATCAATAGAGTAATAAACTCACTAAATGCTATTTCGGACCCTTCTGCATACTGGAAAGGATTCGAGCAGCTGCTTACCAAGAGTATAATGAACTCCGAAAAACCGGAGTGGCTTAAGGCTGGACTGCTTGAAATCCGGAACAGAAAATGTTGACCGAAACTAGTAAGGTTGACCGGCTTGAGTAAGGGTTGACCAAAAATTATAATATTGACTGAATGTTGATCAGTGTCAAAATATTGACCAACCCAAAGAGTTGACCGGCCTTGAAAAAGGTTGACCGATCTTGAATAAAGGAAGTAAAACGATGGCCAACCCTGAGTACTGACCAAAGAGCTGATTGGAATAAATTAAGGGCAACTAAAAGACAAGGACCAACATTACTAATTAGTTAGAACCCAACTAGACCCTAACTAAACGAAGTAGATGAACCACCTCGTTGGCCTTCTGAGAAGAAGTATGAGGTAGGTAACTTCCCCCCACTTACTCCACCTAACCCCTCCTCTATATATACTCAGCTTCGATCAAGAAAGTTGGCACAAGCAACCAGCAAGAAGAACAGTAAGGAGTAAAGGAGAGAAAGCTTCCAGTCTGTAAGGGTGGGCGAATGACTATCAGGCAAGTATCCCCCCTGTTTTTAAGTTCATGATTTAATACTTTATTTTAACTTCAGAATATTACAAGTATATCAGACGATCATTCTTTTAAGTTCGTATGCCTAGATTTTAAAGTTCATACTTAAGCACTTATATTTCCGTCTCCAAGGTTCCAGCTTTAAAAGAGACTGCCAGTTTTCTCTTCCCATTTAGATTAAATGCATACCGTTTTAATTACTGTTTGATAAGTTATATTCTGGTTCGAATGCATACTTTCTGCCTTCTATTAACTCATATTTAAATTGGAGTACATGAAAATAAAAAAGTAGACCGGCTTGTATGACACTTGTATTACCCAAATTTGAAACCGGCCTTATAATATAATTTGAAATCGGCTTAAGTAAATATCGATACCGGCCTTGCACGTTAATTTGAAACCGGCCTGGCATTTTAATTTGAAACCAGTCTTAAAATATAATTTAAAATCGGCTTAAGTAAATATCGAAATCGGCCTTGTACGTTAATTCGAAACCGGCTTGGCATGTTAATTTGAAATCGGCCTTGTCTTTATAATTTTAAAACCGGTCAAGAATAATTGAAATTGGCTTTATATTGTAATTGAAACCGGTATTTACACAGAAATTTCAAAACCGGCATTTGCACTGTGATTTCGAAACTGGCCTTGTATCGTATTTTGAAATCGGCATTTGCACTAAGACTTCAAAACAGGCATTGTATCGTTATTTTAAAACCGACATTTGTATTGTAATTTCGAAACCGGCATTTGCATTATAATTAAAACTGACCTTGTAACATAATCGAAACCGGCATTTGTATTGTAATTTCGAAACCGGCATTTGCATTGTAATTTAAAAATTGGCCTTGTGTTATAATTGAAACCGGCCTTGTATTATAATTGTAACCAGTATTTATACTGTACATGTGAGACTGGCATTTACTCTGTGATTTTGAGACCGGCATTATATTAAGACTTGAAATCGGCATTTGTACTAAAAATTTAAAACCGGCTTATTGTGTGATTTTGAAACTGGCTTGTGATATGGCCGTCCGGAATGAACAAAGAAAAATATACGAACTGATTTTGTGATAAAGACAAATAAGTTCAGACCTTAACCTTAGGAGACAAGGTACTCCAGCTTGCCTTAGGACCTTAAGGTGATAATCGAGGATAACCAAAGTGAGAGCCGTCATCGGGGCTTTGTACAAAGAGGTAGTGATAGCCGTCATCGGGGCTTTGTACAAGGAGAAAGTGAGAGCCGTTCTCGAGGCTTTGTACAAGGAGGTATTGTCGTGATTGTGAGAAGATGTGCACAATCTATCCTCGATTAAAGCTCCCTTCTATTAAGCAATAAATAAAAGAAGCAAAATTATGATCAGCCTTATTTTATGCTCAAATATTATCTGTACTGACTTTCTAATTAGCTTTTGTTTGGGCAAATACTACCATATGATATATATGATATATGATTTCCTGCATTTTACCGTTCTAAGTGTTCTGCATGATTTCGGTCAAATGATATTCTGTACATGTATCTGTAACTATTGACAGCGAACGTTTTATAAAAAATCTGCATGTACCTTATTGAGCTCCGGCTCACTGTTTTCTGTTTTTCCCCCGTCAGATGAAAATTTAGAACTTGTGCTTGACGAGATGGAGTGATTAGAGCCTATCTGAAGGGTTTGTAAGGATTCAGAAGCACCTTTTGGATGATCACCACGAAGAAGCAATTAGTGTAATGATTTGTTAGACTTGATAAACTTTTGTGATTAGACGTTCGTGGCTACATGTATTTGGAAATGAATTTTCATGAGAATGAATGTAAATACTTCCATTGGATAATAGATTGACTTCCTCTTTGTGTATGAGTCCTAGATGGCATCTGTGATCCTATGATTTGGAAGGCACGATCGGCCCGGACCTGGCCACTGAAACTTGGTGTCGGTTCCGGGAGATTGATGGTAGATTGTAAAAAAAATCTGTTTCGTCACAATTTGTATCAGAGAGATGAGATGCCTTAGGAATTGATCGATCCAGATGCGGAAGCATAGGTTTGAATATTCAAACTGAATCTCTGAAGGAAGTAGGCCAATGATAATTTAGGCAGTTAGAGTCCTTAAAAAACTTGGCTAAGTACAATTTTATTGGGATTCAAGGGTACTCTCTTTTACTGAGATCATAACATTGTGCCTGTCTTGATTTTAGGATGGCTAGTGGAAGAGGGAGAAGAAATAGCCTTAATACACCTTATGATCGGGAGGCCATTTATATAGACTTATTGGAAAGAATAACCACTGTGGTAGAATCCGTCAAACATAGGCACATGGCTCCAGTTCCTACGACTAAGCCAGCTTTGACCATCCTAGCTCCAACCACGTATGATCGATTCTCGGTAGAACGAGCGTAGAGCTCTTTGGGAAAACCCGATCCAGTAGAAGCTGATAGATGGCTTAAGAGGATGAAAAAAATATTTGCAGTAATTGGGTGTACGGACCAAGAGAATGTCACCTTTGTCGTGTATAAATTAGAGGGCAAAGCAGATAGCTAGTGGGACATGAGGAAGAGGGCAGTAGGAATACCCGACGGGATGATCACTTGGGATACGTTCGAGGAAACTTTTCTGGAGAAATACTTTCCATCCAGTCTCCGGGACCAAAAGGAGATGGAGTTTATGCGACTAAGGTAAGGAAGCATGACGGTGACGGAGTATGATGCTAAGTTCACCGAGTTATCCCGATTCTCACCTTTTTATGTGGAAGACGAATTAAGGAAGGCAAAGAAGTTTCAGTAAGGATTGCGGGATGATATTTTGAAACAGCTAACCAAGTTAAAGCTTGAGATATATGCTGATATATTGGACCTGCGGTCCTTTACGAACAAGAGGTGGAGATAGATCAATTCTACGCAAAGAGGACAGCTAGTCGGGCAGGTGTTAGTGGCAGATCTGCTGGGGGATCTTTTGGTCATCCAAAAAGATGAGGACGACTGAGAAGGAAAAAAGTGTTGCGCCGGCTCAGTTAATGGCTGATTCTAGGACCTCGGTTACACACTGCTCGTCCTGTGGAAAGGTACATCCGGGGCAAGTGTGCCGCCGGGCAATGGGAGCTTATTTCAGATGCGGACAGCACGACCACTTGATCAAATATTGCCTGAAACTAGAAGAGAGAAAATCTACCGTTTCGGCTAAGGCCTTTGCAGTAGCTATTCAGGAGCCAGAGGTATCGTCAAATGTCATGGAATGTACTCTTCCTGTTTGTGGCGTTCCTACATCTATCTTTTTTGACTCCAGTCTACCCACTTTTTTGTTTCTCCACGGTTTGCATGTCATATTATTACTGCTCCTTACATATTAAATTATGAATTATTAGTATGTACCCTACTGGATTCCCCATAATCACTGATGTTATATATCCTAGATGCGTGGTGGAAGTAGATGGGAGATATTTGGTTGTGGATTTGGTATTACTAAATATGGGAGGTTTCGACGTGATCCTAGAGATGGATTGGCTGGTTGAGAACCATGCCACCATTGGTTGTCTTAGGAAGAAGGTTTATTTTAGTATCCCTGGGAAGAAAACATTTGTCTTCCAATGTATCAAGAAAAAGGAGATGCCAGTAATGATCTCGGCCTTACATGTTAAACATCTAGTAAAAAGTGGATGTAAGGCTTACTTGGCTTATGCCTGCACCAATGGAGTCATGAGGTGCCGGCTAAGGACATCCACGTCGTCCGCGATTTTGATAATGTATTTTCTGAGGAATTGCCTAGATAGCCCTCGCATCGGGAGATTGAGTTTGAGATTTCTATCGTTCCTGGTGTCAGCCCAGTTTCTAAGGCCCCCTACAGAATGGCTCCAACTGAGTTGAAGGAATTAAGATTGTAATTGTAGGAGCTGTTGGACAAAGGCTTTATTAGGCCAAGTGTGTCTCCTTGGGGAGCACCAGTTTTGTTTGTGAGAAAGAAAGATGGGTCATTACAGCTATGTGTTGACTATCGTGAGTTAAACAAAGTCACAATCAAAAATAAATATCCTCTGCCGCGTATTAAAGATTTGTTTGATCAATTACAATGATCCCGGGTATTCTCAAAGATCGATTTGAGGTCTAGGTATCATCAATTGAGGATTAAGCCATAAGATGTGGCCAAAACTGTCTTCCGAACGAGATACGGCCACTACGAGTTCCTTGTTATACCCTTTAGACTTACAAACACCCCTGCGCCTTTATGGACCTAATGAATAGAGTGTTCAAACAGTATCTGGATAAATTTGTGGTGATTTTTATCGATGACATTCTAATCTATTCTAAGGACTATGAGGAGCACGAAACCCATTTGAGGATAGTACTCCAAGTGTTGCGTTAGAAGAAGTTATATGCAAAGTTGAAAAATGTGAGTTCTAGCTAGAAAAAGTGATGTTCTTGGGTCATGTGATTTCTGGTGGTGGTATCTCTGTGGATTCAAAGAAAGTAGAAACTGTTACTAATTGGAGTAAGCGAACTTCTGTAACAGAAACTAGAAGCTTTCTAGGTATGGCAGGTTACTACTGATGGTTTGTGGAAAACTTTTCGCAAATCGCTATGCCCCTGACGCGATTGTTGAAATAGGAAGTTAATTTTGAATGGATTGAGAAGTGTGATTAGAGTTTTCAAGAGTTGGAGGATCGCCTGACTATTGCTCCAATATTGGTAATTCCAGAAGGTTCAGGAGGATATGAGGTGTATTGTGGCGCCTCCAAAGAAGACTTGGGATGTGTACTAATGCAGTATGGTAGAGTTGTGGTTTATGGATCTAGGCAACTGAAGGTGCATGAGAAGAATTATCCTACTCATGACCTTGAGCTTGTTGCTGTTATCTTTGCTTTAAAAATTTGGAGACATTATCTATATGGTGAAAGGTTCCTTGTGTATTCGGATCATAAAAGTTTGAAATATCTGTTTTCACAAAAGGAACTTAACATGAGGCAAAGGAGATGGCTTAATTTCTTGAAAGATTATGACTGTGAAATACAGTATAAGTCAGGAAAGGTCAATGTAGTCGCAGACGCATTGAGTCGTCGATCGGGTTATGTGGCAGACTTGCAGGTCAAGCAGATGAAGATGTTGGATTACTTGAAGCAATGTGATATCCAGCGTTATACTAAAGGTAATAGAATATTCATGTCGTACCTTCAGATCCAACCAGAAGTAGTTAGTGAAATTAAAGAGAAGTAGGTGGATGATTCGTTCGTTATGGATATTGTTAGTGATCTGAGTAAGGAGTCCCGAGCTGATTTTAACGTCTGGACTAATGGTGTGTTGAGGTTTAAGGACCGACTATGTGTACCGAATGATGGATGGTTAAAGGAAAAGATTTTGAAGGAGGCTCACCGGTCCTGGTATACGATTCACCCGGGGATGAATAAAATGTATCAGGATTTGAAGAAAACCTTCTGGTGGAGGAATATGAAGAGAGAGATCATGGCTTATGTGGAGAGATGCCTGGTATGTCAGCAACTGAAGGTTGAGAGGAGGAAGCCTTTTGGATTGTTACAGCCGATGCCAACTCCTAGCTGGAAATGCGAGGACATTGCCATGGATTTTGTATCAGGATTATCAAGGACTCCTAGGAATCATGACGCCGTTTGGGTTAAGTTGACCGGCTGACAAAGTCAGCCCACTTCTTAGCAATCAAAACGATGTATTCACGTGATAGATTGACTCAATTGTATGTGAACGAGATCATGAGACTGCATGGAATTCCTACCTCCATTGTATCTGATAGAGACCCCCATTTCGTCTCAAGGTTTTGGAAGAGTTTGCATAAGGAAATGGGGACTAAATTAAAATTCAGTACTGCTTACCATCCTCAAACAGATGGCCAGTCTGAGCGTACTATCCAGATTCTTGAGGATATGTTGAGGGCTTCTGTATTAGAAATGAAAGAAACTTGTGATATCTACCTAACACTGGCAGAGTTTACTTATAATAACAGTTATCAGGCTAGTATCGGTATGACATCTTTCGAGGCTCTGTATGAAAGGAAGTGCAGGTCACCAATTCACTAGGAGGAGACCGGAGATAAAAGAATTTTAGGTCCCAAAATCATAAAAGAAACGGCTGAGAAAATTGAACTGATCTATGGAAACTTGAAGGTTGCTCAGAGTAGACAGAAAAATTATGCGGATAGAAGGAGAAAAGAATTAAGCTTTGAAGTAGGAGATTTCGTCTTACTGAAGGTCTCGCCGTCCAAAGGAACGTCACGGTTTGGAATCAAAGGAAAATTGAAGTCATGATTTGTTGCCCTTTTGAGATTTTAGAAAAGATTAGAGAAGTGGCATACAAATTAGCACTACTACCAAGTTTGACGGAAGTGCATGACGTGTTCCATGTATCCATACTCCGGAAGTATGTCTATGGCCCTACTCACGTGATTGAACTCGAACCCTTGAAAATTAACAAAGATCTATCATATGTCGAGGAGCCACTATAAATTCTCGACCAAAAGGAGCAAAGGCTGCGTACGAAGACGGTTCATCTAGTAAAGGTACTATGGAGAAATCACTCACCTGAAAAAGCTACCTGGAAACGAGAAGAAGAAATTCAAAGCAAGTATCCACACTTGTCTGTTTAAGGTATGTAACCCTATCTAAATTTCGAGAACGAATTTTTTTTTTAGTAGGGGAGAATTATGAGATCCCAACTTCAAAAGAAAACTTAAAATGGGAATAAAGTATTAGAACCAAGAGTATAATGAACTCCAAAAAATCGAAGTGGCTTAAGGCCGGACTACTTGAAATCCGAAATAGAAAATGTTGATCGAAACTGGTAAGGTTGATCGGCTTGAGTAAGGGTTGACCTAAAATTGTGATGTTGACCGGATGTTGATCAGCGTCAAAATGTTGACCAACCTAAAGAGTTGACCGGCCTTGAGAAAGGTTGATCGGTTTTGAATAAAAGAAGTAAAACGATGGCCGACCTTGAGCACTAACCAAAGAGTTGATTGGAATAAATTAAGGACAACTAAAAGACAAGGACCAACATTACTAATTAGTTAGAACCTAACTAGACCCTAACTAAACAAAGTAGGTGAACCACCTCGTTGGCAGTCTGAGAAGAAATACGAGGTAGGTAACTTACCTCCACTTACTCTACCTAACCCCTCCTCTATATATACTCAGCTTCAATCAAGGAAGCTGACACGAGCAACCAACAATAAGAACTGTAAGGAGTAGAGGAGAGAGAGCTTCCGGTCTGTAATGGTGGGCGAACGACTGTCAGGCAAGTGTACCCCCCTGTTTTTAAGTTCATGATTTAATACTTTGTTTCAACTTCAGAATATTACAAGTGTATCGGACAATCATTCTCTTAAGTTCGTATGCCCAGATTTTAAAGTTCATACTTAAGCACTTATATTTTCATCTCCAAGGTTCCAGCTTTAAATGAAACTGCCAGTTTTCCCTTCCCATTTAGATTAAATGCATACCATTTTAATTACTGTTTGATAAGTTGTATTCTGGTTCGAATGCATACTTTATGCTTTCTATTAACTCATGTTTAAATTAGAGTACATGAAAATAAAAAAAATAGATCGGCTTGTATGACACTTGTATTACCCAAATTTGAAACCGGCCTTATAATATAATTTGAAATCGGCTTGAGTAAATATCGAAACTGGCCTTGCACGTTAATTTGAAACCGGCCTGACATTTTAATTTGAAACCGGCCTTATAATATAATTTTAAATCGACTTAAGTAAATATCGAAACCGGCCTTGTACGTTAATTCGAAACCGGCCTGGCATGTTAATTTGAAATCGGCCTTGTATTTATAATTTTGAAACCTGTCAAGAATAATTAAAATTGGCTTTATATTGTAATTGAAACCGGTATTTACATGCAAATTTTGAAATCGGCCTTGTATCGTAATTTTGAAACCGGCATTTGCACTGTGATTTTGAAACCGGCCTTATATCGTATTTTGAAATCGGCATTTGTACTGAGATTTTGAAACCGGCCTTGTATCGTTATTTTGAAATCGGCATTTGCATTATAATCTCAAAACCGGCATTTGCATTATAATTAAAACTGGCCTTATAACATAATCAAAACCGGCATTTGTATTGTAATTTTGAAACTAGCATTTGTATTGTGATTTTGAAACCGGCCTTGTGTTAAATTGAAACCGGCCTTGTATTATGGTTATAATCGGTATTTATATTGTACTTTTGAAACCGGCATTTACTCTGTGATTTTGAGACCGACCTTGTATTAAGATTTAAAATCGACATCTGTACTAAAAATTTAAAACCGGCTTATTATGTGATTTTGAAATCGGCTTGTGATATGGCCGTCCGGAATGAACAAAGAAAAATATACGAACCGATTTTGTGATAAAGACAAATTAGTTCAGACCTTAGCCTTGGGAGACAAGGTACTCCGGCATGCCTTAGGACCTTAAGGTGATAATCGAGGATAACTAAAGTGAGAGCCGTCTTCGGGGCTTTGTACAAGGAAGTAGTGATAGCCGTCCTCGAGGCTTTGTACAATGAGGAAGTGAGAGCCGTCCTCGGGGCTTTGTACAAGGAGGTATTGTCGTGATTATAAGGAGATATGCACAATCTATCCTCAATTAAAGCCCCCTTCCGTTAAGCAATAAATAAAAGAAGCTAAATTGTGACCGGCCTTATTTTATGCTCCAATATTATCTGTTCCGACTTTATGATTAGCTTTTGTTCGGCCAAATACTACCATATGATATATATGATACATGATTTCCTGCATTTTACTGTTCTAAGTGTTCTGCATGATTCCGGTGAAATGATATTCTGTACATTTATCTGTAACTGTTGACAGCGAATGTTTTATGAAAAATTTGCATGTCTCTTGTTGAGTTTCAGCTCACTGTTTTCTGTTTCCCTCCCTCAGATGGAAATTTAGAACTTGTGCCTGACGAGACGGAGTAATTAGAGCCTATCTGAAGGGTTTGTAAGGATTCAGAAGTACCTTTTGGACAATTGCCACGAATAAGCAATTAGTGAAATGATTTGTTAGACTCGATAAACTTTTGTAATTAGACGTTCATGGCTATATGTATTCGAAAATGAATTTTTATGAGAATAAATGTAAATGCTTCCGTTGGATAATAGATTGACTTCCGATTTGTGTATGAGTTCTAGACGGCATCTGTGATCTTGTGATTTGGAAGGCACGATCGGCCCAGACCTGGCCACAGAAACTTGGTGTCGATTTCGGGAGATCGATGGCGGATTGCAAAAAAAAATGTTCCGCCGCACAAACACTGCTGCAGAGAACCCACCCATCACTTAACCGACCAACCGACTGAAGCCTTGGGATCACAACCACTCTTGCAACCCAAACTTCTTCTTGGATTCTTGAGAAAGTTTTATAATGATCAGATTATTTCCCAAGTGTTCGTCCACTGGTAGTCTCAAGCACCGGAGGGGGCGACATGGGAATCTATGGTAGACTTTCATTAAGATTTTTTTCCTTTTAACCTTAAGGATAAGGTTCTTTTTGATAGAGATGACAATGTTATAGGCCTCATTGATATAGTTTCGCACAAACTGCCCAGTCATCCGACTACTAGAAGAAGCACACTGACGACCTGATTTTTC
>JAODPA010013718.1:0-13386 GCA_025585075.1 Nepenthes mirabilis
TATAATTTTTTTTTATATGTTCCAACGAATAGCAAGTGAGCGGACATGGCGTCTGTCACCAGACAAGGAGGCCTTCAATTTGTTCCGTACGACATTGGTTATTTGAGAGCAAATCTTGGATATATCCTGTGGGGAGGATTTTTGGAAAATCCGATGATTACGTTCTCTCCAAATAAAATAGACTATGGCCGCAAGAGAGAGACGTTTGGATAGAGCAATAAGATTCTTTCCTTTCCATTGTTGAGCAGCCCAATTGATGTTTTGGGACCATTCGGGGTAAGGCCACTAAAGGCCAGCTTTCCTTTGAATTTTAGTCCATATGAATCTGGAGAAGGGACAGGAGAAGAAGAGATGTTCATGATTTTCATCATCCGAGTTGCACAGAATGCATGTATTGGATAGGTTTGGAACACCGTGAATGCGATCATTGGTATTTAGCCTGCCTTTGATAGCCAACCAAAGAGTAAATGCGTGAACAGGAATATGGAAGATGCCCCAGACTAAATTGGTCCAGCTTAGTTTTGGCTTGGAAGGGTGTATAAGAAGGTAGGCAGACCTAGTCGAAAAAAAAACCATTCGGGCTCCCGTCCCATCTCAGGGAATCTTTATGCTCGATGTTAGGGAGATAATGGGGCATGTTTTCTGCAAGACTAGACACTTCCTGATCATAAGGATTAGGCCAAGCCCAATGGTCATCTCTGATTATTTATGAGATCTTGGCGTCCCAATACAGCCCTGTGACCAAACGAATACGATCCGAACTGACATTACTTAGCGGGCCCATAGGGTGCCAATAGTCATGCCATAGAAAAGTATCAGCGCCGTCACCAATGTTCTTAATAGAATGAGAGCACATGAAGGAACTATGCTTCATGATCTTTCTCCAGCCCCAGGGAGTTGAGTCCGGAACTTTGAGAGTCTAGATACAACGGTCCTTGATTCTATTCTTGTGGATCCATGTTGACCATGCCGATTTAGGATCCTTCGACATGATACACCATAATAGTTTACAAATAAGGGCTTTATTTTATGCCTACAAATTCTTAAGGCCTAGCCCACCTTCACTCTTCGAGTAACAAATATCAGCCCAGGCTACTTTTGCATTAACCTTCCCATCAGTAGAACCGTTCCAAAGAAATCGCCTCATCATGCAATCGATCTGATTAAGTATAGATTTGGGCAGAATGAAAATTGAGGCCTAATATAGGTGGACGGACGAGAGGATAGAGGCCACGAGTTGCAATCGTCCCCCGAAGGAGAGCCACCTATTCTTCCATGATTTGATCCGGCGAGTAATTTTCTCAGTGAGAGCATTGCAATCCCGAATCGAAAGCCTGGTAGTTATCAGAGGAACACCCAGGTATCTAATGGGGAGACTGCCCACTCTGAAGCCCTTGATGTCAGTAATATTCTAATGAAGGGATGGGTCTTTGTAGCATATGAAGACCTCGCGCTTGTTCACGTTAGCCGATAGGCTAGAGAACCAATGAAATTCCTCATGGCAATCCTTAAGAATCCTAACTGAGTAGACATCGGCATGAGACAAAAGGAGAAAGTTATCAGCAAAAGCAAGCATGACAGTATGAGTTGCATCACAATTCCAATGAAATTTGAAATTTTCGTTCCTACGTGCCTTGATTTCAATAATATCATTCAACACCTCCATAACCAGGACAAAAAGGTATGAAGAGATGGGATCTCCTTGACGGAGACCCCTTCCCCCCTTGAAGAACCCAACCGCTTCCCCATTAATGTTCACAGAGTACGAGGGAGTGGTAATACATTGTCTAATCCAGTCGACCATTTTGGGAGGGAATTTCATTAGGGTCAGGATAGAGATAATGAAATCCCAATGGATGGAGTCGTAAGCTTTCATGAGGTCAATTTTCATAGTACATCTGGGTGGATCATGACCCAGATGATACTTATAGAGGAGCTCTTGGGCCAGGAGGATGTTGTCACTGATTTGACGTCCAAGAACAAAGGCTGTTTGGCACTTGTCGACAAGATGAGGTAATGTCATCTTTAACCGATTTGCAATAATCTTCCAGATCACTTTGTAGATGACATTACAACATGATATGGGACGGTAGTCAGTGACCAAATGAGGAGATTGGACCTTTGGGATCAGGCTAATGATGGTAGTGTTCATTTGTTTTAGAAGCTTTCCATGGTTGAAAAAGTCACGAATAGCTTCGCAGACAGATGAACCCACAATGCCCCAAGATTCCTTAAAAAATTTGGAACTGAAACCATCAGGGCCCGGGGCACGGTAGTCTCTAATAGAAAAAATCACCTTGCGGATCTCGTCATCGCTAACCGGACCAATAAGAGGGCCCATTAGCGATTCAAGCACAGTGTGTTGGATGTAAGGGCGTAGCCGAGCAGCGTCAGCTGAACCATATGAACGACCTAAACCAAGAGCCTTACTGAAGTGATTCACAATCAAGTTTTGAATACTCTCGACCTCGACGATTGGATTCCCAGAATCATCAAGGAGGGAAATAATCCTGTTCTTATTGTTGTTTCCATTAAGAGTCTTGAAAAAAAATGTATTGCATTGGTCTCCCTCTTTAAGCCACCTTATCTTAGCTTTTTGCTTGATAAGGTCAGCTTCCTTAGCCAACGCAGCGTGGTATGCTTCCCTACAGGAACGTTCCTCATGGTAACACCCAAAGGTGGAAGGAGACAGTCCTTGGATAGCCTCTAGATTTTTCCTCGAACGAATAACATCCTCATGGACATCGTCCTCGTGAACATTAAGCTTTTTAAGCACCAGTTTCACTTTCTTGAGACTGGACACCAGCCGGAACATTGGTGTGCCAGTGGTTCCATCCTTCCAAGCATCTGCTACTAGTTGGTGGAATTTAGGATTGTTGGTGAGGAAACTATTGAACCAGAACATCCCATATTTTCTAGACGACTCTCCGAAATGAAGAAGAATACAGGGGGAGTGGTCGGATAGTCTGGCAGGGGGAAGAGGGCTTTGGCCCTACGAAACTGATCAAGCCATTGCCCATTGGCAGCAACTCTGTCAAGCTTTCTGTAAATGCGAAGAGATGAGTCGCGACCATCATTCCAGGTATAGTGCATACCTTCGTGGCACACCTCCACAAGGTCACAGTCTCTAAGGCAATTATCAAGGTCAAGTGAGCTTTTGTAGTGTCAGATACCACCCAGGGCCTCGGACGGAGATCTAACAGCGTTGAAATCTCCAAGAGCTGCCCAAGGGAGATCACCTGGGTGATTCGACATCTTCCGAAGGCTCTCCCAAAGAAGCCTGCGGAGGCTTTCCGAATTAGCACCTTATATAAAGGACAAGAGGCATCGAAAATTCTCCTCGCGAAACAGGACCTCAGTATGAATGACCTGATCCTCTGAGGAGATGATGCCAACCGACGCCATCTAGGGGTCCCAGCCAACCCAAATCCGACCAATCGAAGACGCGGAGTAATTTATTACCCAAGACCAATTTGGTCTGATCCTAGCGGAGACAATAAGTGAGTTCCTCTTGACGACCTTAGTTTCAACCAGACCAGCAACACTGCAGCCGTGGAAGTTAATGAGGTTGCTGACTTCGTGGGCTTTAATAAGCCCATTTAGTCCCCTCACATTCCAACAGGCAATGCTAGTCATGGTTTGAGGATGAGGGGGGGTAGATTTTTTATTCCCCCGGGATTTTTTATGTTTTCTAGAGGAAACTTGTCCCTCACTTTTGGTAGACAAGCCAACACTGATCTTTCCACCTGATGAACCAGATGATAGAGGGTTATTCAATGTAACTCGCTGGGAGGTGTCCGACAGTGAGCCTGATATAGAGGGTGGACATTGTTGAAAGGCACCGGTCATACCAGGGTCGGGGGAGGTACAATCGTGCGCTGTACTCAACAGGCTGGGAAGTTCTGAACAAAGGTTCGGACTTTTCGATCGGGGGGGAGAGGGCTAGGTACTTCTATCAGAAGGGCCACCTTCGACATGGCAGTTGATCTTAAGAGGGGCATCCAGGGCCCCAACAGTCATCTTATCGGGGAGAGAAACCTCACGGCTGAGAGGAGGTTCTAAGCCACCTCCACTGATCGGAGTTGTTGAGGGTAGAACAAGGCTTTCTGATGGATCGTTCTTAATAGCCTCCTGTAAGGCCATAAACGAGTTAGATGTCGATATATCCTTATGATCGAAGACTCTTGCATATGGGACAGCATCGGCAGATGCTTTCTTGCAGGGAGTCACCTTTGGAGGTGCGGGGGAAGGGTTCAGCCGGGGGTTATCCACATTCTTAGGGACCCACGAAGGTTTGATAGGGGGGCCCTTGTACCCCATCTTTTCGGGGGGAGTACTTCGTGACGTCTTGTACTGGTACTCAAATTTAATTTCTATTAATTGATTAACCGAGTGTTCAGCGTAGCCGCTTGTTCCGATCTTCACAGATTCCGACCGGGGGGCATCGGCCCCCATTTTGACACAAACCCTAGCGTAGCCCATATGTTCGAGTTTTTCAGTGACAGGGTCTAATGGTAGAGGTTTCCCCACCGCACTCGCAATCCAGCTTAAACCCAGTGGGGTCCAGTATTCAATCGGGATCCCAGACATTATGATCCAAATAGGGAAAGATTTGTGCTTCTCCCGGGATAAGGCCATTCCGGGTTTCCATTTCTTAAGAAAAAAAGGATGACCGGCAATCATCCATGGACCACTAGCAAGACATTTGTCGAGTATTGAGCTAGAGGAAAAACGGAAGAAAAACAAGCCCAATTCATTTCCAGCCACATGTTGTAGCTCGAACCGCTTCCAAATTTTCCTAATAATATTGTTTACAGCATTAAAATGAACGAGATTACCAACAAAATTTCCAACAAGGGTAGTTCCCCACAGGTCCACACCCTGTTGGATAACATTAGGAGGGGGGACAAGATGATATTCTTTATATCTGAAATATTTGGGCGGCTTGCTGCTCAACACATGATAGTTTTTTGTCCTCGTAGAGGTCACCTTTTTGTGTTATTTTCCGGTGTCATTTAATGTACCAAGCTGTTCGGGGTATGCCCTAGCGTTTTATGCCTTAACTCCAAGTCAAAATACTTGGAGATAATGCATAGTTTGTATAAATTTTTTTCACCATTAATCCAAATTTACTTACTTACCAAAAAAAAAAGTATCTACTAGACAAGTTGTCATTAATAGAAATTGGTTTTTAGAACTTGGGACATATAAATCTTCGATGATGGCAGAAATCCCCGCTAGAGAGAGAAGCTCTACCTTCTCTCTTCCCCGATTTCAAACCTGTTGCCTTATTGCCCTGTCCCGCCTCTCAATCTTCACACCGACGCCCATGGCGCCAGTCCTCCGCCCGTGCTCCTACTCTCCTCCTAAAGATTCCCTCCCGTCCACCCTTTCACATCCAAACGCTATACCTACCTCGCCTTCCACTCGCACCTCCCCCCTCTTCTCCAATCTTCTCCTGCGCAGTCATTCCCCCCTTTAGCCCCTTACGCTAGGGTTTTTGGTGTTCCATCTTTGGTTTCTAGGTGTGATGATGCTGATAGGTCCGCTTGTGTGCCTTGCCCCCTCGAATCTGGAGTCGAGTCCCTCCCGATTGAGTCTAGAGTTGAGTCTCTCCCTAAGTCGAACAACATTCCCACTTCGTTGGCAGAGGCCACGAGTCGGCTTCCCTGCCCTCTCCGTCGTGGGCCTCTATCGTCTGCCAGGAATCCATGGAAGAAGGTACTCAACTTAAATTTTTTCCTCCCCCAACCTCGAATGGCCCTGTCATTGAACTTTTTCCCCCTGCTGAAGTTATTCAATAGGGCAAAGTCACATGGAGGAATTCCCTAGTGGGTTATTTCTATGAATCTCCCCTAAATTTCTTTTTGGTCAATCACATTACTCAAAAGATTTGGGCAAAATTCGGGATTTCTCATGTTGCTGAGATGGAAAACGGGTTCTTTCTTTTTTGTTTCACTAATGAACATCAGATGCATGAGTGTCTAAATCATGGCCCTTGGACTTTAGCTGGACGACCTTTCTTCTTAAAGAAATGAACTCCGGACCAGGCTCTCTCCAAGGAGGATCACAAAACCTTCCCTATTTGGGCTCACCTAAAGGAGGTTCTGGTGCAATTTTGGACCCCTCTAGGGCTAAGCTGGATTGCTAGCGCCATTGAAAAACCCCACCATATGGATCCCGCTATCGCCAAAAGGGATCGGCTTCAGGTTGCGCGTATCTGCGTTGAAGTAAAGGCCACATCCGATTTGCCTGAGCGAATCAAGGTTAATCTTCGGAGTCACGCGGGGGATTCTTTGGGAGTTGATGTAGAGGTAGAATATCCGTGGAAACCTGGTCAGAGTGTTTCTAGTAAGAAGGGAAGGCTCCCTAAGAGCCTGAGCAAGATAGCCCCCCAATTCAAACCATCTGGGCATTTGATCCCTCAGACGTCTGTGGTCAACGACCTGGCTGGAAAAAGTCCTAGGAAATATAAAAGCAAATCTAAGACTATGGTGAAGGCTGATGGCGATGTGCCAGACTCCAATTCCTTTGCGGCCTTACAAAGCCCAGAGGCAGACATCCTACAAACCCTTTCTGAAGGGTCTGGAAAAAAGGATGTAAGTCTTTTCGCTGAGCCAGATCCAGGCTCCAATTTGGGCGACGAGGAGGCTGATCCGGAATGTTTGCCCCCTTCTGATAAAGAGCTGGAGCCTCAGGGTGAATTTCCCCTGGAAATTGAAGCCCCTAGCCATGCTGGCAGTAGTAGAGTCCAGGGATTACCTACGTGTGATCCTCCATTACCTGAAGATGTGCACCTGGTTGAGGTGCCCCCTGGTCCCTCCTCCACTAGCATTTCTGCAGCCCCCAGATGTTCCCGTATGATGCCTAGGCAAGTGCCGATTGATTCTTCCAGCCACACTGTATGTCTCCCCCGCGTCCTAGATGAAAAGGAGATTGAGCCTCCCTTGCTGAAACAGACATCAAAAAAAGCAAAGGGGCCCAAAAAGAAAAAAACCCCCACCCCCTTTACCCATGATTAGTATCGCTTGCTGGAATGTCCGTGGACTAAATGGGGTGCTCAAATCCCATGAAGTCATGAATGTCATTCGGTCATCCCGCTGCTCTATTTTTGGTCTTGTGGAGACTCGGGTCAAAGAAAATAAGGCATCTTACATTTTAAACATATTGATGCCATCTTGGAAGTGAGTATGTTGATCCCGATGGGGCCACTGAGTATGGTAAGTTCTGATCGTACTCATTTGGTTTCGGGGCTGCCATGGGATGTCAAAGTTCATACGATTATTAGAAACAACCAATGGGTATGGCCTAATCCATATAATCACGAAATCTCTCGTTTTGTGGAGAAAATGCCCACTTATTTTCCAAACACCAATAGATCCGACTCAGTGAGATGGGATGACAATGCTGATGGTAAATTTTCATCTAAATCTACTTACTTTCTTATCCATCCTCACAAGCCGACTTTGAGATGGACTAATCTAGTTTGGGGTCCCTTCCATATTCCTGCTCATGCCTTCATCCTATGGTTGGCCATTAAAGGTAGGCTAAGTACCACTGATCGCATCCATGGGGTTCCCAATCTCTCTTCTAAATGCATCCTTGTGACTCAGCTGATGAAAATCACGAACATCTTTTCTTTTCATGTTCATTCTCTAAAGATCTTTGGGCCCGGA
Source organism: Nepenthes mirabilis (assembly GCA_025585075.1). Taxonomy (NCBI): domain Eukaryota; kingdom Viridiplantae; phylum Streptophyta; class Magnoliopsida; order Caryophyllales; family Nepenthaceae; genus Nepenthes; species Nepenthes mirabilis. Next base: position 7,677 of record JAODPA010013718.1, read on the forward strand.
TACAACTGAAAGCAAGCATTCAGTGGCCCTACCCTGATTGGAAACAAAACATTGATTGGGCGGCCCAGAAATTGAAAGGGAAGAATTTTATGGCTCGGTCTAAAAGGATTACTCTTGCAGCCACAGTTTACTTCATCTGGAAGGAACGTAACAAGCGAATTTTTCAAAAATCTGCCCCACAAGATATTTTCCAGATTGTTTCGACGATTATCAATGCAGCTCGATACAAGTTGAAGACAACCTTGGAAAATGACAAAAGCACCCCGAGAATGTATTTGATGCGTTGGAATCTCTAAAAAAAGAGAGAAAAAAAAATTCCTGTTTTCAGGATTGTCTGTTCCCAATTTGCTAGTTTCCCGTATTCCAATTTTTTTTTTGTAAGTAATTTTCCCGTATTCCAATCCCTTAGATTTGGTATGTGCGTGCTGGACTGAATCCTGGCTGAGTTTGTCTCGTTGCCCGTGGTTCGCATCGTGTTCTTGAGAAGCCAGAGTGGCATTGTGAAGCCGGAGTGCCTTTTGCACACTTAATGGACGGAGTGGATTACGTAAGTTGAGGCCGGAATGGTTTTCTTTGAAGCCGGAGTGCCTCTGCACTCTAAAAGGCGAAGTGGATTGCGTGTGTTTGAGGCCGGAGTGGCATTTTGAAGCTGGAGGCCGGAGTAGCATTTTGAAGCTGGAGTGCTTTTTGCGCACTAACAGGCTGGAGTGGATTGTGTGCGCTGAGGCCGGAGTGGCATTTTGATGCCGGAATGACTTTTAAGGCCGGAGTGGATTTTTGAAGCTAGAGTGCCTTTTGAGTTCGGAGTGGCACTTTGAAGACAAAGTGCCTTTTGTACTTTTTCTTTAAATCTTTAATACATTTAATTACAAAAAAAAATACAGGGAAAAAAAACGTAGCTTTCGGGATTGGCTATTTATTTCCCCTTGTTCAAATCCTTTATGGTCTCGACTTCAAGCTGTATTGTTCTGATCTTAAGACCTTATTGTTTTTCATGGTTTTCTCTCCAAAAAAAAAGAAAAAAAAATCTTATTTTTCTTTTTTGCAGGACACGATTCCATGGGTGTGGAGCAATCCAGCTGATGGCTAATGATACTAACTTGAACAGGCGTTCCCATGGGTTCTTAGAGATGACAAATGAAGACATTGTGTATTTATGAAGCTGATTGATGCATCATTGAAGCTTGCCTATCCAATATACACACTGATGGATGATGAACACGTGATTTGCTAAATGTCTCCAGTTCCCTTTTCTTCGTGGATGCGGATTTCTAATTGACATGACGAGTTCTTTCAGCCAAAGAGATCTGCGACGGATTAGTTTTTCGTAACCTAGATGAGAATTGCTATTCTGTTTTTTTGTACGTTTTCATGAATTGATCTATGGTAGTACTCGGGGTATGCTCTAGCGTGTTGTTCCACCTCTAAGTTGGCAAAACACTTGGAAGTAGAACAGCGTTCTGTAAATTTTATTTAATTTAATCTCATCTTACTTACCAAAAAAAAAAGAGTGATGAATTATTCTGAAAACCCTTCTGGCCGTATATGGATTGGTTGAGATGATAACAATGTTGATTTAAGCATTTTATCTAAATCTGATCAATTCATTCATTGTAGAATTATTAATAGAATCAATAACTCTTCCTTCTTCACTTCCTTCATTTACGCCTCCAACTCTGAGATTTCCCAGAGATCACTTTGGGATAATCTGCGTGCCATCCATCACCTTACATCAGGTGACCCTTGGGCAGTGTTGGGCAACTTTAATGCTATTAGAGCGCCTTTCGAGAACCTGGGAGGTTGCTGGCACGGCAAAAATGCTAAAGACCTTGACAACTGCCTCATCGATTGTGATCTCCATGATCTGTGCTTTGAAGGTGCTTTCTTCACCTGGAATGATGGCCGAGATCCTGGATCCCGCATCTTCCGTAAGCTAGATAGAGTAGTTGTAAATGGACACTGGCTGGCAGAACTCCATTACATGGCCTCCTTCCCCCCGCCTCGCCTCTCGGACCACTCTCCCTGATTTTTGACCCCCACTTCTTTGAGGCCCAAAAAAGCTGGCTGCTTCCGGTTCAACAATTTCCTCACTCAGCACCCTCGTTTTTCCTCTATAGTTCAACAATGTTGGGATAACTCTATCCAGGGGGTCCCCATGTTCCGGGTTGTTTCTAAATTGAGGCTAATAAAAGAAAAGTTAAAAGAGATTAATTGTAACATGGGAAATGTCTCAGAAGGTGTCTCTCGTACACGACAGGCCCTTGAGGACTTCAAGAAGAATGGCATGTTTAATGTCCCTCAGCTTGGGGTTAATGTAGAGGAAATCCTTCTAGCAGATTATCGTAGAGCGCTGAGACTTGAACTAGAACTCCTTCAACAAAAGGCGAAAATCCGCTGGATCAAGAACGGTGATCAATGCACGAAATACTTTTTCCAATCAATTGCTGCCAATCGAAACAAGAATCGGATTCTCTCCCTAACCAAAGGAGATGGAACGATTTCGAGTAGCTTAGAGGAAGTTCAGCAGCTTTTCATCAATCATTTCTCTCAGCTCCTGGGCTCCGGCCGAAGTGGGCCGTTCACAAAGGAGAGCCTCCGTCCATTCATCCTCCACTCCGTCCCTGATGACATTCGTCAGGGGCTCTGCATGCCCGTTAATGATGAGGAGATCCGGCAGGCCCTTTTCTCCATAGATGATAATAAAGCTCCGGGACCGGATGGTTTTTCTGCTAAATTTTTCAAAGCTTCCTGGAACGAAATTGGCCCTTCCATAATAGAAGCTATCCAAGACTTCTTTCAGTATGGGAAGCTGTTAGAACAAATCAACACGACCTTTTTATGCTTAATCCCAAAAATCAAATCACCTTCAAAGGTCACAGATTTCTGATCCATCGCCTGCTGCAACGTATTATATAAGATTATCTCCAAGGTCATTGTCACCTGTATTAAACCCTCTTTTTCCTTCCTGGTTGCAAAGGGTCAAACTGCATTTATTCCTGGCAGGAGTATTGGAGATAACATTCTACTTGCACAGGAATTACTTCATAAATACCACCTAAATAAAGGGGCCCCGCTTTGCGCATTAAAAGTGGACTTGATGAAGGCATATGACTACATCCATTGGGATTTCATCTTGACAGTTCTTGAGCTGATGAATTTTTTCCCTCTTATGATCAAATGGATTAGTCAATGCATTACCACAACATCATTTTTCATAAGCCTCAATGGTGAGTCGGTGGGATTTTTCCGTGGTGCCAAAGGAGTAAGACAGGGGGACCCTCTCTCGCCCTATCTTTTCGTCCTTAATGGCATTCTTGAAAGAATGACTCAGACTAATCCGGACTTTCAGTTCCACTGGAAATGTGCGGATACAAGAACTGTGATGCTTGGGTTTGCGGATGACCTTCTCCTTTTTTCTAAAGCTGATTGTAATTCCATCCAGGCATTACATGAGAGTCTTAAAATTTTTAGTTCTCTATCTGGGCTTACTCCTAACCCGGATAAAAGTGCGGTCTTTTGTTGTTCTACAAGCGAGATCACCAGGAGGGGTATCTTTAACATTCTCGGATTCAGATTGGGCAATTTCCCTGTCAAATATCTCGGAGTCCCCCTCATAACCACAAAACTATCAGCCTGTAACTGCAAACCACTCCTTGATAGAGTTAATCAATGAATTTCTTCCTGGAAGAATCGATGGCTCTCCTTTGCGGGTAGGCTCCAATTGATTTCCTCCATTCTTTCCACAATCCACCACTACTGGGCCTCCCAGTTCATCTTTCCAAAAGCCAGCTTGAAATGTATTGAAAAATTCATTCGCACATTTTTGTGGCACGGATCTTCTGCTGGTCTCTCCTCCGCAAAGGTTGCCTGGTCTGATGTGTGCTCTCCTAAAGAGGAAGGCGGGTTAGGAATAAAAAACTTGAGCGCTTCTAATAAAGCCTTGCTGGCCCGTCACTTCTGGAGGATTATCACTAAGGACCCGAACTCCATTTGGGTTGCATGGTGTTACGATCACCGTATCAAAGACCGATGCATATGGACCATCAAAGTTCTGGATTCTGCTCCGTGGAGCTGGAAAAAGCTAATGAAGCTCCGTGTTACCCTTCGCACTAAGATTCGGCATCATATTGGTAACGAAAGCGACACCTTCCTTTGGCTTGATTCTTGGCATCCTCTCGGTCTGCTTCATGACAGATTTAACGAGAGAATCAGGTGTATTACTAGATTGCTATTAGATGCTAAGGTTAAGGAAATCATCAGAAACGGCGACTGGAAATGGCCAAACCCTTTTGATATGGAGGTTGCTAGGATTTTGAATAATATGCCTCCATATCTCCCTGATCCAGCCCGCAATGATGTGGTAGTTTGGACTGCCGACCGTAGTAGGGTCTTCTCTTCAAAATCTGCCTATGGGTTTTGCCGAGAACCGAAAGGCGTGGTGGAGTGGTTTAGCCTTGTCTGGGGCCCCATGTCAATCCCGGCTCACACCTTTATTCTCTGGCTGGCTATCCGTCAAAGGCTTAGCACTCTCAATAGGATTGACAATTACCTTCACATTCCTGCGTCATGTATACTCTGTCCCAACGGAAGGGAGTGTAATGATCACATTTTCTTTGATTGCCCTTTTTCCTCGACTGTCTGGCGTCAAATGCACCATAAGGCGGGGTGTAGCGGGCCTCAACCTAATTGGAAATCAAACATCTTATGGGCAGCAAAACGATGGAAGGGCAAAAACCTCAAAGCATACTCTTTCCGTCTCACCATTGCTGCTTCTGTCTATTTTATCTAGAAAGAGATGAATCATCGTATGTTTAAGGAAACGAGGGCACTTAATGAAACCCAAATGGTTACCCAGATTTCAGCACCAGTCCGGGGGAAGATAGAGGCATCCCACAGTGTCGTTATAGTGCAGGACAGGCAGATTTTGGAAATATGGAACATTCCTAGTACAAACTTGCATTCAGATGATTGGATTTCCGGTTGACAGTTGGATGGATTGCTGGTGTGCTTTCTTTGGTAGCTGGAGTGACTGATGCTGATGTTGGTTACTGTGTTGCTGATGGCTTGGTAGCTGGAGTGCCTTAGTTTGCACTTTCAGGACGGAGTGGCTTTGAGTATGTCTTCCCATGTTGCGGATGCCCGTAGAGACAGATCAATTTTGATCTGATGGAGCATCCCTGACGGCGTTGGTGGCTTCATGAAAAAAAAAGGCAACATTGTGGCCGGTGCACTATATGCTCACCAAAGGCCGGAGTGGAATTGCGTGTTTTGGTTCCGTGTCCCTTATGATCACTAATTGGCCGGATGGCTTGGTTTCGCTGAGGCTGAAGTATATTTGTGATGAGGCCGAAGTAAAATTTTGAGGGAGCATATTTAGCAAGTTCCCCGTGTTTGGATCCATCATGTAGGGGAGTCTTTGTTTCCCGTATTGACGAAAAAAACAAAAACAAAAAAAAAACAAAAAACAAATAATTTCGTGTGGTGGCTGGAGTGTTTTTCTTTCTCTCTTTGGACGAAGTGTCCTCTCTCGTACTTCCGGAGTCCATTGCCCATTATCCAGAGTGCCTTCTTTGTCACCTTGGATGGAGTGTTTTTTCACTTTGGACGAAGTGCATTTGTTCGTGCTTCCGGAGTGCATGTGGGCTTTATCCAGAGTGCCTTCTTATCTCCTTGGACGGAGTGGCTTGGCTGCTAGGTATTGGATTAAATA
>JAODPA010013729.1:0-13384 GCA_025585075.1 Nepenthes mirabilis
TGTAATGGGTACACCGGAATATAGGCTGGCCCATGGTCAATGGAGGCCCAAAACGGCCTACCGGACGGTCAACTAAAAAACTGCCCAACAGGACGCGAAGGCTCAAACCCTGAAAGGCTCAAGACGGTCAATGTTGGCGTTGACCGTCTAGACTCCAATAGGCGACCAATTCGCGTGCAAACGGTCAACTCGAGCGTTGACCAGATGCACTGTTGCGGCAGGCCCAAAAAGGCTTCAAACCTGCTACGGCCCAGGCCCAATCTGGCAGGCGAACACGTGCACGAAAAGAAATTGTCTTCTCATGGCCACGTGTCCTCCTAAAAGATGATCTTCTCCAAAAAGAGCGGCAATGACTTCAACGCCAACAAAACGGTCACACAAGCTAAGACAATCTGAAGATCCATTGTACTGTGCAGTAGAAAGAAGATCCGTCAAATCACGACTGTCATGCCCACCAACTCTGAGGAGGCCGCCACTGTCGGTCTAGGAAGAGCACGCCACTTTGATCAAAGGAAGAAGCTCTCCTGCTGTCCGTAAAAGTTTAAGGTCTTCGTTCTGGAAGACACACACTCTTACATGCTTTCATAGACTCTTACAGGCTTTCATACACTCCTAAACACTCTTGCATGCATTCTGAGATACCCATTCGCATACACACAGGCTCACTCTGTAACTTATCTTCCTAAGAACACTGAAACGAGCTTCCTGAAGGAATTCCTACAGTCTTCCTCACGAACGCTTATAGAGCTTGAATAGAGGCTCCTCTCCTCTTTCTCTCTACACAAGCGCTCGTCCTCCAATCCCACCGAGGCCTTCGGATTCCTAGAGACCTCTTCGACCTTCTGAGACTCATTCCCTAAAGCTTCCATGCTTTCGGGACGTCACTTCCTTACGCTCTCTGTGAGCAGGAAGTAAGAACGCACCTTCTCAACAGGCCAACACTCCAAATCATCTCACTCTCTCTCTCTTTTGCTTTCCAGTTACCTTCCTTACTCAGAAGGTTTTACTGACTTGAGCGTCCGAGTGTTTTCAGTGGGACAACCTCCCATCGACACGCTGACCTCTTGTTCTCTTTAGTAGTGTGCAGGATTCGAACTCAGTGAATGAAGCCGGGTCAAATAATCAAGACGAATCCAAATCCGTCTGAAGTCGGATCCAGGTACGCATCATTGATGCCGTCTGTGGGAAGTGCTTACAAAAGCCAACCACTGCTCTACACAACACTCTCTTTTCACTGACTGATTCAGATCCATTCGCAATGGTGAACACGAGATCCCAAGTTAGTGATCCAACTAGAGACGTCACTTATCCCGACCAGGACCACGCCGCTGGTACCACGGTCAACGAGACAACGGGTGGAGTGCCAGTGCCCTATTTCAATAACTGATGGAGCAAATGCAGGCCAACAATTGTCTGCTCCAACTGCTATGCTCTCAGAACGAGCAGAGACTACATGCGGCTCCTCTGGCAGCCATTCCTACACCGGCCACCGAAAAGGGTGGCCAGAGGAAGAAGAAGCCTGCCAAAAGGCCCGAGAGACCCAAGAACAATCCAGTCCCAGCCGCCTCCCGCGTTTCTGGCCAGAACAGGCCTGAAGAACGCTTTGAGAGTACAACTCCGTGAGAAAGACCGGAGAGAAGAAATCCCCAATACTCTTGGGCCGAAGATAGGAACGCCGTCCAGGAGCAAGCCTCCAAGACTGGCAGGTTCGCTGGAGGCAGTAGCCAACCGGCTGCTGGACCCTCCAGGGATAGGACAGAGTCGAGGGCTTACCTCAACTCCAAGCGATCTACAAACGCCACTCGCGTAGACCTCCGAGTGGATAAAATTTGGAACCGCATGTTCCAAGACGAGGATCACGCTATCTACTTGGACCGATCTCTTTTCACAGCGGAGATCCTGAACCGTCCACTGCCCACCAAGTTCAAAATGCCTTCCCTTGACTCATACGATGGGAGCAGTGATCCAGTTGACCACCTAAATCACTTTCGCACCCATCTAAGTCTACAGGGGTTGGAAGACTCGGCGATGTGCCGCTGCTTTCTGCTCACACTGAAGGGAGATGCCCGAATCTGGTTCCATCACCTCCCTTCAGTAACCATCAGTAGCTTCCGGGAACTCACGGATCTCTTCCTGACTTAGTATACCTCGAGCCGATGGGAAGAGAAGCAGCCGTGGCACCTCTTCCATATCAAGCAGAAGCCGGGAGAGAACCCACGACGCTTCCTGGACTGCCTTGTGGTAGAGGCCAGGTGGATTCCCCGGATCACGGAGGAAATAAAACTGGGTAGTTTCATCTCCACACTGACCTACGGGGACTTCTTCAAGCACTTGGCCCACAAGAATCCTCAAACCTTCTGGGAAGCGGAATCCATCACCCAGGTCTATGCTGTAGCAGAGGAGGCCAACGAGACAAAACATCCAGAGCGGGCAGATCAGCCTCGATCGTTCCCTGAAGAGGGAAAAAGGAAGTACGGCTGTAGTGATCACCCCCGTCAGAAGCAACGTCGGACTGGGCCCCCGGAGCGCAGAGACTACCGGCCCACCAGCTTCACACCTCTGATGGACGCGCACTTGAACGTCCTCATGCAAATCCGTGGAGAGAAGTTCTTGAAGTTGCCAAAACCACTGAAGAAGGACTCTAGGAACCAGTCAAAGTACTGCGACTTCCACCACTCTGTTGGGCATTCAACTGAGGACTGCAAGACGCTGCAGAGGGAGATCGAGGAGCTGATTCGCAGAGGGCACCTCACCAAGTTTGTCAGGAGCTCCAGACAGAGCTCTGGAGCAACTGGCGGAGAGGGACCAGAGCAGTCTCCTCCTCAAAATCGGGTTGCACCAGGGGTGGTTAACATGATCGCCACCCGACCTACTAAAAACCCAGCTGGCGGCGAGAAACAGCAAGCTGGGAAAAAGAAGCAACCAACGGCGAACAACACCATTAGCTTCAGTGATGATGACTTAGCTTATATAATATCCTCCCATGCTAATCCCCTCATTGTATCCGCACTCGTTTTGGATGGTAGTGTTGACTACCAATTGAAGCGAGTGTTTATTGATAATGGAAGTTCTAGAGATTTGCTTTACTTGGATGCGTTCTTCAAATTAGGCTTAAAAAGGAATCAACTAAAACCTGCCGAGGGACCATTGTATGGCCTTGACAACAAGCCTGTGCCTGTTCAGGGGACCATCCAACTGGAGGTCACCTGGGGTACATATCCGAAAACAGCAAGCCAAATGCTCACCTTCCTGGTGGTCGACCTACCTTCTGTGTATAACGCCATACTGGGCAGACCTTGCTTGACGGTGTTTGGGGCAATTACCTCAATTCCGCACCTCAAGATGAAATTCCCAATGCCTTATGAACCTGTTACATGTCTCAGATTGCCCCTAGCGGCAGCACTAGAGCAGTTGGGGAACTCGACCATCAGGACGAGATAACCCTTTAGCAAGCGCAGTCCGATGAAACCATGGATCTAGTCCCACTGGACCAGGAGGAACCGAAAAGGTGTGTACAGATCGATGGCTCACTTACCGGACCACTGCGTGATGAATTGATCGCATTCCTACGACAGAACGCTGACCTCTTTGCATGAACTCCGGCGGACATGCCTGGGATTCCGGCGGAGGTGATGGTCCACAAGCTGGGGCTTGACCCTGCCCGAAAACCTGCTAGGCAGAAGTGGAGAAATCACTCTGTTGAAAAACTGATCACCATCCGAGAGGAGGTGAAGAAGTTACTCGACGCAGGCTTCATTAGAGAAGTCCACTACCCAGACTTGCTCTCTAATGTCGTCTTAGTAAAGAAAAGCAATGGGAAATGACAGATGTGCGTCAACTTTATCGACGTTAATAAGGCCTACCCAAAGGACAGCTTTCCCTTGCCCAGGATTGACCTGCTGGTTGACTCAACAGCCGGACATGAGCTGCTAAGTTTCATGGATGCCTATTCGGGTTATAACCAGATCTGGATGAGTCCAGAGGACGAGGAGCACACCTCGTTCATGACTGATCAGGGCACCTACTGCTACAAAGTGATTCCCTTCGGATGGAGAAACATTGGGGTGACCTAGCAACAGTTGGTCAACAAAATGTTCAAAAAACAGATTGGTCGCAACATGGAGGTCTACGTCGATGACATACTCGTTAAGAGTAAGGTCACCGGTAACTACATCCGTGATCTGGCAGAATCCTTCAAGGTGCTCCGTAAGCATCGCATAAACGGAACCCAGCTAAGTGTGTCTTCGGAGTAGCCTTCAACAAATTCTTGGGTTTCATTGTCTCCCAACGAGGGATTGAGGCAAACCCGAAGAAGTTCAAGGCTCTCGCCGACATGGCTCCACCACGGAGCGTAAAGGACGTCCAGCGATTGAATGGACGGCTGGCAGCACTGTTCCGCTTCCTCGCGAAGTCCAGCGACAAGTACCAGCCCTTCTTCAAGGCCCTTAAAGGGACGAAATCCAACGGATTTCAATGGACGGCAGACTGCCAGATAGCCTTCGATGAACTGAAGTGGTATCTGGCTAGTCCACCATTGTTAGTGTCATCCAAGGCCGGAGAGGAACTATACCTTTACCTGGCAGTGTTAGAGGCGTCCCTCAGCTCTGTCCTCGTGCGCTAGGACACCGACACTCAACGGCTGGTCTACTACGTGAGTAAAATGTTAACCGGCCCAGAGACTCGCTACTCACGGGCAGAAGAATTGGCCCTGGCACTTATCTTCTCTGCGCGGAAGTTAAGGCTCTACTTCCAGGCCCACTAGATAGTGGTCCTCACGAACTAGCCTCTGAAAAGCATACTCCAGAAACCCGACGTTTCTTGGCGGTTAGTAAAATGGGCTATTGAGTTGGGCGAGTTCGACATCGAATTCCAGCCCAAGCCTGCTTTAAAGGCGCAGGCGCTGGCTGATTTTATTATTGAAAATACAACCCAAGTTCTCGAGGAACAGCCCGAAGAAAACACGGAACTGCTTGACGGATTTTCAGAATGGATACTCCACGTGGATGGATCATCTGCGGACACTGGTAGTGGCGCTGGAGTGGTCCTTACGACCCCCAATGGATTTGAAGTGAAATACTCCCTCAGGATCAATTTTTCGGCAACCAATAATGTTGCCGAGTATGAGGCCCTATTAGCCGGACTGCGATTAGCCAAGGAATGCTCTGCCAAGAGACTGGCAGTTTACAGCGACTCTGATCTAATCATTAACCAGGTTAACGGTGGCGTTGAGGCTAACAACCCTCACCTGGCCAAGTACTTGGCAAAGGAAAGGGAGGCTGCCCAGGGTTTCAACAAGCTGGACCTGGCTCAAGTTCCCCGAACTGAAAACTGGAAGGCGGATCAGCTGGCCAGAGCAGCTACAGCCGAAAATTTAGAATAGTACTCGAGGGACATGCAGGAGATCCTAAATGCTCCCAGCATTGAGAAACAAGAGGCAATGAAGATTTCTGAAGCGAAAAACTGGATGACGCCTTACCTCAATTATCTGGCTGACGGATCATTGCTAGAGGATGTGGAGAAGGCCAAACGGATCAGGAAGACAGCCAGCTAGTATACTGTGGTTACGGATGGCTATATCGCTGTGGCTACTCAACCCCATACCTCCGATGTCTAACTCCCGAAGAGGCTCACGACAATTTAGGTGAAGTCCACCTTGGGATCTGCGAATCACACATTGGCGGAAAAAACTTAGCCTTCAAGGTCATGCACCAGGGCTACTACTGGCCCTCGATAAAAAAGGACGCGCTTGAGTTTGTGAAGAAATGTGAAAGATACCAGCTTCACAGCAACCTTCACCACCAGCCGTCCGAGGACCTGAAGACCCTTCAGGCTCCTTGGCCCTTCGCACAATGGAGGCTCGATCTTCTCGGCCTGTTTCCCATTGCCACGGGGCAAAGGAAGTTCATCATCGTGAGTATCGATTACTTCATTAAGTGGGTCGAGGCCATCCCATTGACAAAAATTGTAGAGCATAATGCCCTGGAATTCCTTGACCAGAGCATCGTCTGCAGATTCGACATCCCCAAGGTCATTCTGATCGACAACGGGACCCAATTCTCGGAAAAATGCTTCACCAAGTATTACGCCAGCCTTGGCATCAAGCTGGTCCACACTTCGGTGGCATACCCCCAAACGAATGGATAGGTAGAGGTCACGAACTGAACGCTGCTCTACGGGTTAAAAACTAAGCTGGAGGACGTAGGGGGCTCCTGGACGGACGAGCTCCCCTCTGTCCTCTAGTCTTACTGGACAACCCCAAAGGAACCAATGCGCGAGACGCCCTTCAGCCTCTGTTATGGGACTGAGGCGGTGATTTCAGTCGAAATCGGGCTTCTGAGTCTTAGGGTGGAGTCCTTTGACCCACTGACTAACTCCCAAAAAATCAGAGAGCACCTAGACTTGTTAGAGGAAGCCCACGACGCTGCCAGAGTACGAACAGTGGCCTACCAACATCGGATTGCCTGACACTACAATAAAATGGTTAAGGCACGATGGTTCGATGTTGGAGACATTGTCCTACGAGGCGTCGAAGCCACAGGCAAGCTGGCAGGCTGCAATAAGCTCTCCCCTAATTGGGAAGGGTTGTTCCTCATCTCCGCTGTCCTGCGAAATGGAGCCTACAAGCTCCGAAGCCAGAACGGGAAACTAGTTTCGCGAACATGGAACGCAATCCACCTCAGGCGCTACTTCTAGTAGAAGGTGCAGGTATGCGTTTGCATTGTTGTGTGCATGTACATTCGCCTACTTGTTTTAAATGAGCCAAAACAATTGTTTACTTAGCATACTGCCTTCCCCTCCTATGTGCATGTATATGTGTTTGCTTTGCAGGTTACCTAACCTAGACTGCCCCTAAGTCGGGAGGGTCCTCACCCTCTCGTTAATAAACCCTGGTCATCCAGGCAACCCACAAATGGTCAAACATGAACCTCGGTCAACCGAGCAGCCCATTAGCGGTCGTATGTAAACCCTGGTCATCCGGGTGGCCCATAAGCGATCTAATATGAACCTCAGTCATCCGAGCGACCTGAGAGCGGTCGTAATAAACCCTGGTCATCCAGGTGGCCCATTAGCGGTCGTATCTAAACCTTGGTCATCCAAGTGGCCCGATAGCTGTCAAAACCTTAGGGGGCTTACGCAGCACATGCAGTGACCTCCTCTGCGAGGAGATAGCATGATCAGTCAGCGACGGTCGAAGGGAGAAGAATCCTTCTCCATGTTGGCCGACCAAGTCAGCATCTAGGCAGCGCCGCCAGGTTGGTTAACACAACCACCTACAAAGCCTAAGGACCTCACTCATTAAGCAACACAACAATGGCAGCCGGCCAACCAAGTTGGCCGTCCAATGCAAACATGGATATAAACACAAGAGCAGTAAAGGAAAATGGATACAAAATTGAAAGAACTTCCATTTTATTGCTTCCAAATGTGTTGCAAATTACATTTTATATACATGAATACAAGGGAGGTCACAAAAATATACAACATAGGGGCTACGGGAGCAGCGGAGGCCCCTGAAGGCCACGGGGCTCCCCCACAAGGTCGTCTCTGCGTTGTGCCGCTCTGTTGGACAGATTGATAAATTAAACAGGGAAGTCGGGATCAACCAACCGCGCAATGCGCCGACTGACGTTGATCCCCTCCAACAGCCGCGCGTGCATCATGCCCTCAACCTCGTTGAGGCGGATTCGGAGACTTAGGTCATTCTCCAAGGTTGCTACTCGCCCGGCAAGTCGACTTGTGCGCGCTAGGGCCTGTTCAGCCTCTTCTTTCAGATGGGCAACCTCGGCCTTCAAGTTGGTATTCTCCGTCTCCACTACCGCTAAGACAGCCTCGAGGGCTGCAGTCTCCTCGCGATGCTCTCCCCCGGAAGCAGCCAACCTGGCTTCCAGCCAGGCAATCTCCGCGTCCCTATCGGCGATCACCCAATCACACTAATCCACCACCTTGATGACGACAGAAGCCAGCTTCCTTGACTGCACAAAAGACAAACAAGGAACAAGTTAGAAATCCGGGAAAGGAGAAAGCACACGAAACCCATCACCAAGAATCACACCTCCCACATTCTCCTCACAGGCCTCTCGGGCTTGGCCTCCAGACCTAGCCCAGGCGGTGGGGGACCAGGAGCAACATCCTCTCGAGCCGAGCTGGTGGCAGCCTCCTCCAGGATTTCATCCAGTAGCCTCTCATCATCGTCGACCATAGCATTCGCAGGCTCTCCAACTACATCCTCCGCGCCAGCTGCCGGAGGATTAAACTCCACCATTGGTTCCACAGCAGGAGCCCGCATGACTGGAGAGCCAACGGATGGCTCCTGTGCCTCCACCACTGGCTCATAGGCGGGCTCCGTGAAAGACTCTGTCTGCACTGCTCGGGGAGCCGCCTGCGGCGCGGGTTACGCTAGAATGATGTTTATTCCCGTGGCCACCGACAGATCTTCAAAAGTTCTTTCCAAGCGCATAGTGCTGCCAGGGCCACTGTAGATCCCAACGGCGACGGGCACGATGATAAAGAGGAAGGCATCTCCAACACTTTCTTAGGCATCAGGCCAATGAAGCCCTCATCTGTGTGGCGTATGCGAATGATTAGACCCTTGGAGTCCTCCGGCCACATCATCCTAGCTGGCGGCATGGGCTTTTGAACAGGAGAAGGTGGTCCCCAGTTCACCTTCTTGGTCTCCGCCCTAGAGACCAAGAAATCTGGAGAGCAAGAAATCTCTCTTGAAATCAGCAGGGTGGTCCTTAATCAGCTTGGTTAACCACTCTAAGGATGCCGTCTCCGCCACAGATGGTGTCCCGTATACACCTCCGGTACCTAGCCTCAATCCTTCACAAGGAGTCAGGTCACCCCCACGCTCACGAAGAAGAACCAGTTCTTCCAGTTCTTGAGCGAGTCATAGATGGCCGTATTTATTTTCAGGCCAAAATAGGGGACGAGTGATATCCATTCGCTCCCCTGGTTTATCTTGAAAAGGCCCTTCACCATTGGCATCCTCAACCTCTTGGAATGTTTTCTAAGGAAAATGCAGAGGGTGCAAATGTACCGTATGGCGTTGGCGTGAAGTTGGGCAATTGAGACTCGCAGGGCTTGCAGGATGGACTGCAAGTCATCTGGCAAAGGGAGACGGAGGCCGCTCCTTAGGTAGGCCTCGTAAATCGTGATGTGCCCTGCCTGTGGAGAAAAAGCTCTATCGTCCTTCCCCGGGACCCTCCAAGCAATATCCTTCGGGATGTTAAACTCGACGCAAAGTGCTTTTACGTCACCCTCTTTGAGGACTGAAGCGATGTTGGCAACGGAGGCCATGGCTTACAGGAAGGGCTAGGGTTTCTCAGAAATGCTAAGTCGAAGATGAAGAAGACGAAGCAAGGAGGCAAAGAAGGATTTTGAAGCGTGGAGGGAAACTTGAACGGCGAAACGCCTTAAAACCCCTCAGAAAAGACATCGTCAGTCCTGCCACGTGTCGCCTCCCTGTTTGGCCCTTCAAAAGGCAAATCTCTGACGCATTAATGGCCCAAATATCTGCCCAACCAAAAGAAGACGTGTGTCTACTTTTGGCCTGTAAAATTGGCTGATGGCCATGCATCAATCAGGGCTCGCAAAAGACTTTTCGAATTCTAGCCAAAGATGGTCAACAGTTTTGGTCAACTTTCTTTTCCGAAACTGGCCAAAGACGGTCAACGGTTTTGGTCAATATTCTTTCTCGGAACTGGCTAAAGACGGTCAACAATTCTGGTCAACATCCCTCTCCGCCTTTCACGGGGTCCTCCGGAATCCTCAGACGACAAAGGGCAGTGAAGGGCATCCCATCATGTACATATCGTAGCCCAGAATTTTGGCCACCGACATGGGGGCTAGTGATGGGTACACCGGAATATAGGCTGGCCCAAGGTCAACGGAGGCCCAAAACGGCTTACCGGACGGTCAACTCAAAAACGGCCCAACATGACGCGAAGGCCCAAACCCTGAAAGGTCCAAGACGGTCAACGCTAACGTTGACCGTCTAGACTCCAGCATGCGGCTAACTCGCATGCAGATGGTCAACTCTAGTATTGATCGGATGCACTGTAGCGACAGGCCCAAAAAGGCTTCAAACCTGCTACGACCCAGGCCCAATCTGGCAGGCGAACACATGCACGAAAAGCAACGGTCTTCTCATGGCCACGTGTCCTCCTAAAAGCTAATCTTCTCCAGAAAGAGCAATAATGACTTCAGAGCCAACAAAACAGTCACACAGGCGTGAGACAATCTGAAGATCCATTGCACTATGCAGCAGAAAGAAGATCCGTCAAATCACGACTGTCAGGCCCACCAACTCTGAGGAGGCCGCCACTGTCAGTTCAGGAAGAGTACGCCACCTTGACCAGAGGAAGAAGCTCTCCTGCTGTCCATAAAAGCTTAAGGTCTTCATTCTGGAAGGCACGCTCTTACATGCTTTCATAAACTCTTACAGGCTTTCATACGCTCCTAAACGCTCTCTTGCATGTATTCTGAGATACCCATTCGCATACACACAGGCTCACTCTGTAACTTATCTTCCTAAGAATACTGAAACGAGCTTCCTGAAGGACTTCCTACAGTCTTCCTCACGAACACTTACAAAGCTTGAACAGAGGCTCCTCTCTTCTTTCTCTCTACACAAGCACTCGTCCTCCAATCCCACCAGAGGCCTCCGGATTCCTGGAGACCTCTTCGGCCTTCTGAGACTCATTCCCTAAACCTTCCATGCTTTCAGGACGTCGCTTCCTCACGCTCTCTGTGAGCAGGAAGTAAGAATGCACCTTCTCAATAGGTCGACACTCCAAACCATCTCACACTCTCTCTCTTTTGCTTTCCAGTTACCTTCCTTGCTTAGAAGGATTTATTGACTTGAGCGTCGGAGTGCTTTCGGTGGGATAACCTCCCACCGACACGCTGACCTCTTATTCTCTTTAGTAGTGTGTAGGATTCAAACTCAGTGAACGGAGCTGGGTCAAATAATCCAGGCGAATCCGAATCTGTGTGAAATCGGATCCAGGTACGCATCAAATTGTATTTTGGAGGTTATATTAGTGTTATCTAACACCTATGACGGACTGGCATTATTCCACCGCATAAAGCCACCGTCAAACCTCAATTCTTACATCAAAGTAGATAACAACTAGGTGGACATAAAAAAATTTTCTTTTCTTTCATATGAATAAGCCTTTCTTTTATACACAGGATTTCTTGAGATCGAACTACATTAGCTGGCCTTCCGATTTTAAATTTCATACTTGCCCGGCCAACACTAAGGTTAGTCGGACATGAATGCCTTGATATGACCTAAGATGCTACTAGAAATATGGATTTCATTTACCAATAAAGTAATCACGGAAACATGCCAACATCCATAAATTCTTATACAGCGTAACTAATTTACAAGTCCTTCTCAAACCATCAAAAGAAATAAATCAAGTTCTTCATTGATTAGCTCCGGCCAGCTATGCCGTCTAGCTACTTCATATGGTTCTGCTCAATTTCATCCTCCATAAGCCTCTCGTCATCTGAAAATTAGCAAGAGTGAGCTACAAAACCCAATAAGATACTCACATGAAGAAAATATAAACATATATATAATCAGATCAAAGTAAGAATTTATATCATAACTTTAACATGTAAAATTACCATATAATTTTTTCTTTAGTTCAGAATTTTCTTATTCTTATTCTTATTATCTTGTCTTCAGAAGATTCATAAAAACCATTCGAAATTCTTATCATCTTTAGGGATCGGACGGGAGTGGACAACATCGAGGAAGGGTTGTGTGCTATCCCACAACCTAAGGACGTATCCTCTCATTATGCTCCCCAAGGCGGGAGGTAATGCCTTTAACCCGGCATACGGGGACGTAGTCTAAAAGTCTTATGCCACCAAAAGTCTCCCCCCGTGGCCCAGGAGGCAGTCCTAGAGTGTCACTCCAATATCCTTCATCCATCTTTATCAACAAGTTTAATGGAAACTCGATTTTTAGTTCATTTCTTTTTATGGCCATCTGTCATAGTTCGAAAGTCAAAAGTCATAGAGTTTCACTTGCTGTCCGGATTACATACGTTTTTCCTTGTTATTATAGCATTTGTTCTTTAACTTCAACAATTGAAGTCCGTATAGCCTTTTAATCATCTTTAAGTTGAAGATTCTTTGATCAAAAGTCAGAGGTCTTTTTCGTCAAAGTAGGAAATCTTTTCCTTAAAAATCGGAGTACTTTTCTAACAAGGGCGGAGTTCTTCTTCTAAAAAGGCCGGAGTTCTTTTTCTAAAAGGGCCGGAGTTCTTTTCTCAAGAGACCGGAGTTCTTTTCTAAAAAGTCAAAGTTCCTTTCTAAAAGTCGGAATTCTTTTTACTGAAAGTCGGAGTTCTTTTATCAAAAGGCTGGAGTTCTTTTCTCAAAAGTCGGAGTTCTTTTTAATGAAAGTCGGAGTTCTTTTTACTGAAAGCCGGAGTTCTTTTCTAAAAGCCGGAGTTCTTTTTACTGAAAGTCAGAGTTCTTTTCTCAAAAGCCGAAGTTCTTTTTACTGAAAGTCGGAGTTCTTTTTATTAAAAGCCGGAGCTCTTTTCTCAAAAGGCTGGAGTTCTTTTCTCAAGGGTTGGAAGTCTTTTCTTTAAATATGCAATTATCAAAGTTCATATAAGTCGACAAATAATCATACTTCAAGCAGAACACAATCAAACATCATGCTTAAGAACGATTCCTTCTTAAATCAAAGGAACAGAACAAACATCATGCATAATGAAACATAAGTTCATAAAAATATCAGATATACTAACGTTGTAAACATGCACAAATATGAACTTAAAACAAGGGTAAGTACTCTTGCTTGGATTTCTTTTACTTCACATTGAACTTTTGGTCTCCCTTTACTAGAAAACTTTATTGCGTGCCTCTTTCACACGCCCTCTAGTTCTTATTTATAGGCCTTGGATCTGACGACCGTCGTTTGGGTTTGGCCACATAGGGGGAATGTTTCGGAGTATGTTATTTATGGCTTTACATTCCCAAAGAGTTTTCTTATTAATTTTCAGGTTATTTATGGTTTCTATATTTTCAAAGAGTTTCTTTATTAATTTCTGATTAACTGACCTTGATCGGATTCATATTTCTCATTTAAATATATTCCGGTCAACTAATTGGCGTTGACCAGATTACTTTCCTCTTTCCCGTCCTTCCTTCCATTCACACTTTCCGGTCAATATTTTACATTAACCGGATTACTCCTTCATCACGCCTTCTGGTCAACACTCGTTGACCGGATTACTCCTTCATCACGCCTTTCGATCAACACTCATTGTTCGGATTACTCTTTCTTCACGCCTTTCGGTCAACACTTGTTGACCGGACTACTATCCTTAACTCGTTTTCCTAGGTAATTGTA
>JAODPA010013740.1:0-13384 GCA_025585075.1 Nepenthes mirabilis
AAATAAAATTATAAAGAAGATAAAAAAAAAGTGGACAGGCCTTCCCCGTTGGATTAAATCTAATGGCCAAATTTAATGGACAAAGATGCGACACAACACCCAAGAAGACTCTTTTCTTAACTGTTTTTTTGATAAAACTTTAGTATTCATTTAAATTAGAGACGAAATTCTGAATTGAGACCGGGTCACGGAATTTGCCAATCTGAGAAACCTAATAAAGGCTGCAGCCGGAGAAAAGCACCGATGAGCCGATCAGTTCCGGTTAATGAATTCTAAAATGCAAGCATCAAATGAACTGCTCACAATGGAGGCAAATAATCTCAGACAATACCAAGATCATAAGCAAGCAGATGAGAGAGCAGAAAATGCTTCAGGAAACAGAGATGAGCATTAATTTACATTTTAAACACTCAATCGATGTTCACAGAGATGTAACAAAGAAACCCAAAACCGGTTTCAGAAAATACGATAAGGGATTTCAACGATGCGGGTTATCTCATCAGTAATGCAATGTATCGTTTCTCATACGCCCATAAATACCTGAAGAAACTGCTCGATTATCCACTTAATATAACTAAAATGCAGCTTTAAGAGTAGTGAAACCAGGTCACAATGAAGCTTCTTTGGTTCGTCAATGGCGCAGCAAAGAGAATTTGAGTTCTTCATTGACTCTAAGCCTTGTTCATATCTGCAAAGGCACAAGCCTCAACTGAGTGGATAGTTATAATAAGAACCAAATTTGCAACACAGTAAACAAAAAGAAGCATTTGAAGCCAACTGTATTCAGGAAAACCAAACCATAGAACAAAATAACAGCTGCAGACCAATTGGTTAGACTGTTACGACAGGAAAGCAATTGCTGTGACACTGTTAAGTTTGCTTACGATTTGTTGCGACACTAAAGTAAGGCAACATCGTGACCACGATGCCCGGCACGGTGATACCACCACACGTCTAGACCACAATTTGAAACGATATGCCAGATTAGACCGAGTACTTGTTAACCATGCTTAGAATTGCCATTCTTTCTCGCCACCAACGAACTAAAGACCCCCACCGAGTACTTGTTCCTATCGTATGGTCTTTGACTTCCACATTCATCATCCAATTGCCAGGAAAAATTGCCAATTAATTAGTTGCAATGATAGGAACAATATATCATATCTTGACCGCTTCTTTGACTCCAAATAGTGCGTAGTAATGGAGTGGGAGAGTCAGAGTCAAAATAAAGATTTCCCACTTCTTTCTCTCATTCAAAACCATACATAAGAGTTTCATCTATCGATGGAATGGATCATTAATTACCCAAAAATATCAGTTACATCCAGGCAAAGATAAAAATATCTACTAATATATATCAATATTAAACCTTCTAATATCAATATTTTCCGATACAACAACAATATCATAATATATTGTTATATCGACAATATATCGTAATATATCAGCCATTATTTAAAATATCAACTATATTTTTGATATTTGGTAAATATATTGACTGATATGATCTTATTAACTTATGATTCTCATAAATTTTTTTTTTTCGATATATCCAATACTAATATAACAATGATCGACATTAATACTGATATTTTCATACATACACATAGGTGATAACTCATCATTATATAATTAGAATAAGGTCAGAATGGACATGTCATGATTGAAGGCATTTTGGCACGTAATGATGAGATTATTTGGAAGTGCAATTTCAAACTTTGCATGAGATCAACATTAATATGGAGTCCGCTATATAAATTTGTACAAGATACAAATATAACAATAATAAAAACTTATGCCCCACAAAGTCGAGTTTACTATATAAATTTGTTTTCATCATTTCACTTAATTTGGTAAAATATCCTCTAAAAATACAAGTAATTTTAAATCATTTAATCACTATCACTGTCACAAGATACTGTGTATTCATAGACAATTTGGATGTTGAGTTTCCACCCTCCGGATTATTCACATTGTTAAGGTTTTTCTTGGTTCTTTTTTCTTTTTTTTCCTTTTTTTACTTTGAGTGAAACATGAACTGACATTTTTCATAATACAAATTTAAAAACAAATCTTCTGGAATATATTAGAGTAGATAGCTGGGGCAATATGATTACTCCTTGAATTTTGTTACATCTTAAAATCTAGTAGTGTGGTTTCATTTATTGCAAAAATGAGCATTCATGAAGAAAACTGCCATGAACATTGAATAAATTTATATGAATTCACCTTAGTCAATCTCCAGCTGTAGATTAAGCAGACTAAGAACTGCAAATTCATGTGTCAAAAGATCCTACACGTTGAAACAACCCAAGAAAAAAATTAGAAAAAAGAAAAAGAGAAGGAAATAAAACAAGAGGACGAGGAAAATGTGCCCCAGATTTCTTTATATATATATATATATAACTTTTGCCTAAATAGTCCAAGATTTTTCAGAGGAAAATATGAGGAATGGAATAAGGGCATTCAATTTTATATAATCCCAAAACAAGCAGCATCAAACACCCCGTTTGTCAATAAAAATGTCTCCAATATAGAATGAAATTGTCATCACCCTAATTCTTACGCCAAAATTAATCGCAATTAATAATCTATAACTAGGATTAGGACACCACACAAAACTTCATTAGTAAATCCTCAACATAAATAATTATAATTTGTTCCAAAAAATCAGCCATATCCATTCCAGCTTCATCTCTAAGGCTATACCTGCTTATCAGCCATACATAATTCATAATATGCCATCACAACTATGGTACAGAAATCTAAAGTAATTTAACAGCCCTTGGTCGAGTTGTAACAATTGTACAAATCCAAATTTTATATTAAAAACTTAAATTGTTTTCCTTTAAAACAACCACAATAAACAAAATCCAACATAAAACATCCTAATTTTCTCGATTATCCCCAAAGAACATCCACTGGTCTGATACCTCCGAAAAGATCAAGCTTGCTAATTAGAAATGGGTGATAATACAAGGTGAGCCAAATGCTCAACAAGTAAATGAATGACAATATGATAAAAATTAACATGATAAAAATGAGTAAGAAATCGTGAGTACGTGACAATAACAAATGAACAAGTGAATGAACTAAAGGCCGAGATACCTACTTTACAAAGTATATACCTTCGAATTCGGTTTACACTCCAAACCTATAAATTAAAGCCATACTCCACTATAAAAACTTATGGATGGACTGTCTATAAAAACACCCAATAAACTAAGCCTTGCCCACTATTTCCAACCAATGGGTGGACCATAATCAATACCACCTCATCTTGACATACTATGACATATCATAATATATGTATTTTCTGTCAATTCCTTAAGATAGTTCATTTCGAATATAACATAGAAAATCTCTACACATGACAATTTTCAGAATTTGAAAATCAAAGGTATATCTCAACTTATCGTAGAGATTTAACATGGCTCTTTAAGAAGCTTTGACATATAAAAAAATTTTTAAAGGTTTTTGTCAAAAATAATAAAATGGAAAAAGACATTTATCTTTAAACTTCAGAAATTTCAATATTTATCAAAGAATTTTAACATTTTTCATGAGCGAAGACAATATACTTTAAAATATGAGAAAACTTATGAAAAAGAGACATATATGCAAACCAACATTAAAAGAAAATGAACAAGTATTGGCATGTAACTAGGAAGCATGAAATCTCATATTTTAGACAAATATCAGGAAGAGATTCAAAAATTTCAGCAAAGAAGTGAAGAAATTAGTTTAGAATTTACTTGCCTTAACTTAAAATCAAACAATCATTAACGTTAAAGCTCCAAAATCTCATCTTTTTTCTCTCTCTCTCTCTCTTCTCTCTCGAAACTCAAAAAAATGAGCTCAAAAATTAGCAGAAATCCTTTATACAATAGACTACACTCATGCACTTATTAGGCACACATCAGGTGTGATGCCCAAATCATGCTTGATCACGATCGCTCATCAGTTTCAAATATACTAGAACATACACGCTTATGCGCTCATTAGGTACATATCCGACACATGAACACTACCTTAAGTATGCTTATGTGTGGCTCAGGCACCCTTTAGGCATCGCTTATACCTACACTGCTACAATCCAACACTTAATTTCTATCCCGAACGTGTAATTAACATTAATGATTCACCAATTTACTTTAATTCAACATCATTACATAAATCTTAGTATTTTGATCTCACAGAAATATTAGCCGATATCCAATAAATCTGCCGCTATTTATTGGTATCAAAATTGCCAATGCCAATATTTTCTGACACCACGGAAAAATCTTGAAATGCCACCATATAAGCGATATATCACAAAATAGCGGCCGATATACTTGATATGTGGCTAATATATCGGCTAATATTTACTTGCCAATTTATAATTCATAGAAACTTTTTTCCTTCTAATATTAATACACATTTTTCGATATGTCTGACAATAACATAACCACAAACAATACCAATACCGATATTTTCTTCGGTCCATGAGTTGAACTGGGAAGAGGATACACAAAGTGAAGCTCTAAGGAAAAAGATATATAATGAAGACTAACCCGTATAGAAAAGGCTATATATTCATAATGCCCCATACAAGAAGCAGAACCGGTTCTCCATCACGAGCATATTTGAACCCCAATCATTGATGCAGATATCGGCCGATATTATAAATGTCAACCCATATATAACGGTATCGGGCCCTCGATACCGCAATAATATCAAGATAGGTTATTGTATCAATGATATATCAGATATACCCGATCTTTAGCTGATACAGTTCCATTAGTTTACGATTTAATTTTTTTTTTTCTTTTGACATATCCGATACCAATACATATTGTTCGATATCGATATTACGGCTGATAACGATACCAATATTTACATTCATGATCCCAATACTTGCCCTTTACTCCTTAGGATGCAATTGATAGGACCTATTTTCCAACTGAAATCAGAAAATGTGTTTTGTTTAAGAATATCCAACACAGGAATTCAGCCACTGGAAACAGGGAAAGGAAAAAGCCATCCTCTTAAGTCGACAGCTTTACTCTTATGTCTTCCAGATACCTCTTAAACCACTTAACAATAAAATCAAAGTGTTTTGTTAAAATGTTAAAACATAACTAAATTGCTCCTAGTTAATCTTTGGGACAGAGTGGGAAAAGGAAGAAGATTCTTGAACAAGGGAAGGTATCGATTGACTTCAAAAGAATTGAAGAAGAAACTGTATGAGCTGAAATCCCATATATGTTTATGTAGAGTTGTAGTAAGAGTGGCTTAATTGTCTATTTTGCTACAATCACCCCCAACAAACAAAACTTATCCCAGCTAAAATTGACAAAGTATGACTAAACTCTAAATTAGAAATCACTAATTATATACCCAATATTAGCCATTATTCAAAATAACAAAATATAGTCTTAGCAAAGATTTACCTATTGTGAGATATTAATTTGTTTGAAAAGTATGCTAACCCTCAAAAAACAAAAGTACTAAGCTTCAAAATTACATAGTCGTTTCCATTATGATGGATCCTAGACATAAGCAAACACAATGATTTTTATTGAAATTGTGGACATCAATCAGAAAGCAAAATAATTGTTGTGATCTTGTCATAAGCAGATTAAAAAAAGAATAAAACATTATCCCAACATAATCTATAGTTACAATTAATTTTTACTACTCCAACGTGATTTTTTGATCTTTTCTAATTATGAAAATCCTTAATTTTTATTATTTTTGTACCTTTCTATTTTGGGTGACGGTGGGGTCAGCATAAAATCATATTTAAGTCAAATAGTCTCTCGTTCACTTACTTGCATTTGTAAGGCTCACCTACTGGCTGTCAGCTAAAAAGTAGCTGAAAATATCGATTGACAATATAAATATCATCCTATATGTATCATATCAAGCCCACTTGATACTTATGTTTCCCGATATTGAAAAACATCCGTGATAATTTGGCCCCGTGTATGGTTCTTAGAAATTTTAATCCTCTGATATATCTAATATTAATACATATTATCCGACATA
This sequence comes from Nepenthes mirabilis, assembly GCA_025585075.1. Classification (NCBI taxonomy): domain Eukaryota; kingdom Viridiplantae; phylum Streptophyta; class Magnoliopsida; order Caryophyllales; family Nepenthaceae; genus Nepenthes; species Nepenthes mirabilis. The sequence continues at coordinate 6,034 of JAODPA010013740.1, forward strand.
TCGAACATCAATATGGCCGCAACATATATCAATATTGATACATACTCCAAAGTCCCCCACCCCTTCCTAACCAAAAAAGAATACAAAAAATTCACCTTGGAGCAATTAGATAGACACAAAATCGAACTCAATGGCACACAATCAACAAAAGTATCCTCAAACCTTCACTATAACAAGATCCAGCAAGCAAAGATCCCCTGGCATTTCAACCAGAAGCTTCGGACTAGAAAACCGTCACATGGATAGCCCATACAACATGCTAGTCAAGAGAACAAACAGAATATCCAGTTCTCTGTCAGCTACAGTAACAATAAACAGTTATATTCCCTACTTAAGGTCCCCTCCCCCCCCCCCCCCATTATTTCAATATGAATTGTCATGCACCAACCTTGATTACCAACCATTTTGATGCTATACGTACCATCACGCTCGATAACCTAGGGAACAACCCAAGAAGCACGATCAGCATGAAATGCCCAAACCACAAGGATATTACCATTAATGCTCTTGTGGCAGTTGAGAGAACTGATGCAAATATCGGCCAATATTTATTACTATTGGGAATCCCTGATACCAATATTTTTTGATACCTGGACAATATTATTATATGTTTCCATATCGGTCAATATAGCCCTATCAGTTTATGATTTTCAGAAATTTTTCAATCAGATATATCTGATATTAATACATATTGTCCGATATGATTGTAACAGATATCAATACTAATATTAATATTTTAATCCATGACAAGTTTCAAAGAAAATAATCTTCAATGCTCTCCTTGTCCCGGAGAGCGATTGTGAGGCAGCTTAAAAGTTCCAAGGACATATCAATACTCATGTGGTCTCAGGATGCATGCAAAGTAATGTTCCTTGAGCATCCCAGCTAATAATGAGCCTCCCTAATACTTTGTTTCTTATTTTCTATTTAAAGAAACTTAATTCTCAAGGATTAGGTAGGTTAAAATTTAATCAAGTTTTAAGTGAATTTATCTCTTTAAGAAAATAGTTGTAAGTTCCATGTTGGATGAATAATTCCCAACACTTAGTTTGAGTGATTCCTTAAGTAGACTACTAAAGGTGTGTATCCCTTTGTACAGTAACTAATTCCCTAACTTTTGTCATTATATTTTCAATTTTCCTTTATCAATTCAAGTTCCAATTTATTTTCAAATGCACATCCGCATTATTTAATTTAAGAGAAGGTTATAGCTTTTGTGTCTAGAAGCCAGGAATGAAAAAGTAGCACCATGACTTAAATAAATTACTACGAACTCAGTGAATTGAGGCAAGCTAAGTCCAACATGCAGAAAAATGCTCGATGAAATCTTGAGGTTGCCACACTGCAAAGTTTCAAAAAAAGGAAAATTTTTGCGCCAAGAAAAATCACTTGCGGCGATGTTCCTTATTTCGTCAGCAAGTTGGATCCCAATGTCTAAATTAACTGGATTGTTGCCCATTCTTATGTTAATCAGAAGAATATGACAGAAGAAAGAAAATTAAGGCTTAGCACCACAAAATTTAGAGCCACTATGACTTAGTGGCAACACTACCATGACACCTGCGAGAGACAAAGACATCCCTCAGTCACCACTTGCACTGAGATGAAGGAAAATTTTGATGAGAGTTATTTACCTCTTGATTGCCTTCCCGTCCTAAATTAATAGATGCAGAAATTTTCCCCTATGAAGTCCAACAGAACATCAAAAACAAAGGAAAAGAAAAAGAGCCCATAGCCATATGTAATCTAAATGCAACCGATTGAAGTCCTTACTCCCGGGTCTAGAGGCCGCACAGCAAAAATTTGTTTACACAATGACCAAGATGAGGATTATGAGCTAGTTATGGAGTTGAGTCATGTGACAATGGTACTACCAACGAAACGGTTGTGGAAAATGACAATCATGATGATACTCATGAGCCAATTGAGGGGGCCAAATCATCTGTATCACACAAGGAAGTTTGTGCGCCCACTACAGATGAGACGAAATTGGAGTGTGTAAATCTTCATGCCTAACCAAATGCAGAAGGTGAAAGCTGAGTCACCTTGTAATCAGCCAACTAAGTCAAAACTAAAGAAATCGAGCCCTTGAACAAGATTCCAATGGATGGTTTGCAGTGTGAAGACCAATCATGACCCGAAAGAGTAGACACAATAACTTAAAAAGGATGGATGATTTCAATATCTCATCACAAAATCCGACATAGTCCGACTTAACATGATTTTCGTGGATCCTTACTACATGATATTGAGGAGAAAGTGCATCCTTACGAAAAGCACTTTCCACAGCCAATGAAACTAGCAAATTAAACCGTTTTTCCAAACTCATTCCACAATCTGACTCATCATTACAGTAGCGAGCCACATATTTTCACACTTCAAATCTCCATCCCCTATCAATTCCTTCAGAAGTCTACCTCCAAAATCCAAGTCAAAAACCACGTTGAAATAATTAGTTGTCAAATCATTGCCACTAGCATGAATACATACATCGCATATTTTGAGCAATGGAAGCATAAACCTAAATTAGAAGATTCTCGACAATTACCTCGGGAATTAAAGAACAATATCAATCACTTTAAACTCGATGACGAGTTTCTTCAAATAGAGGAAAGATGATGCAGTGTGTACCCTCACGTGCAATAACCCAAGGAACAACTCGAGAGCTCTGATCCTCATGACATGCCTGAACCACAAGAATATTACCATTAATTCTCTTGTGACAGCTAAGAGTTTCAAAGAAGATTATCTTCAATGCTCTCCTTGTCCCAAAGAGAGTAAATATGAGGCTGAAAAGTTTTGAGGGCATCAATACTGACATGGTCCAAGGAAACAGCCGATGAAATGTTCCTTGAGTATCCCAGCTAATATTGAGCCTCCCTAATACTTTGTTCCTTATTTTCTATTTAAAGAATCGTAATTCTCTAAGTTTAGGCAAGTTGAAGTTTAATCAAATTTTAAATGTGTTTATCTCCTTAAGGAGAGAGTAGTAAGCTCTTTGTTAGTTGAGTAATTCTCAATACTTAAGTGATTTCCTAAGCAGATTATAAAAGGTGAGTGGATCCCTCTGAAAGGCAAGCAATTCTTCAACTTTTGTCCTTATATTTTCACTTATTCTTTATCAATACAAGTTTTGATTTATTTTCAAACACACATCCGCATCACATTCTCACCTCTGAAAACTTCCTTCTTTATTCCATCATAATTGATGCAATGCTATGCACAACAAAATCAAACTCAATGGCAGCCACCAAGTAAAGCCAATCTTGGTCACCATTCATCAATACCCCCCAACAACATTATCAACTTCCTAAGGTCGATTTGGGGAAAATTGCTTGAATTGGATGCTAGCTATAGCAGTTGAATTGTAGTGGCCACAACATGATGGGCAGGATTTGATTTGACATTGAGGATGGAGGGCTGGGGGGAGTGAAATTTTGGGATGAAGTGGAACTGTATTTAACAATTCAAATTATATGGTTATTAGTTTCCACATGCACTGGGGAAAATAAGAGGGTAAAAGAGAAGGAAATTAAAATACCTTGTTAGCAAATTGCTTGGGATGCAGAAAACACAAAAGATATGACCACAAAATAATAATAATAGTGATGAAGTTGCTTGTTTTTAGTTATTAGATCAGGTCCCACGATAATCCCCGTATAAACAAGAATTGAAAAGTAAAAACATGCCAACCCTACATGAGACGATATTGATGCGTCCCTGGATTCGAATTGTTGAACGGGATAGGGGGCTGCTCGATCTCTCCTAGTGTGTCGAACTAGAGCCGGTCTAGGCCCCGTTGTTTTGAACCTGAATCTTGCATAACATAGCTAACAAACAAAAGGTCAGCAAATAACGGAAACTCACTCCCTAATATATCCTCCGACGCTCAAATCAGAAATATTTCTACGATGAGAGAAAGATTAAGGAATACAAGCTGTGTATGTATAGATGCATGTAAAAGGGGAATTGAGCTGTTAGCAGAGAGCTAGGATCTACAGAGTGTGCTCGGCCAGGGGACGATTTTGAGAGATGGAGGACTTGGCTCCAAAAAGTGCAACCGGCCAAAGGGCGACTTATAAAGATGGAGGATTTAGCTCCCCTGGGTGCGTCCAGCCAGGAGGCGGTTTTGAGAAATGGAGGATGAGGCTCTGAAAGGTGCGTCCGGCCAGGAGACAACTTTGAGAGATGGAGGACTTAGCTCCGCTGGGTGTGCCTGACCAGGAGGCGGCTTATAGAGATGGAAGACTTGACTCCAAAGGGTGCACCCAGCCAGGGGATGGCTTTGAGAGATAGAGGACTTAGCTTCACTGGATACGCCTGGCCAAGTGGCAGCTTATTAAAATGGAAGACTTGGCTAAGAATAGTGCGTCTGGCCAAGGGGTGGCTTATATAGATGGAGGACTTAGCTTCGCTAAGTGTGCTTGATTAAGGGGCAGTTTTGATAAATGAACGACAAGGCTCCAAAGGGTGCATACGGCTAAGGGCGGCCTTGAGAGATGGAGGATTTAACTCCACTAGGTGCGCCGGACTAGAAGACGGCTTGTAGAGATGGACTCAGCTCCAAAGAGGACTAGGGGGCGGCTTACTGAGATGAAGGAGAATATTGCTTGCGGGGCCCAGTTTGTTTCACCTTTCCCGGGAACTCTCTTGAATAGTAGGAGCATTGGCGAGCTTGTCTGCACAGGAGTGAATGCCCCCGCAGGAATCCTCTCCTGGCTACGTACGAAGGGGAGCCTTTTGTGCTCGACTGCATGAGCCACCCTCGCTGCCCTGGCGGCAGAGAATCCAGAGGGAGCACAGCATGTCCACATTCACAAGACTAAATCGGATTGATTGTTCCGACAGCTGAAGGCGATACTCTGAACTCGACAAAAGAGTGAAAACCGTGAGGATAAGCATGTTACCCTTTGCGCAGAATCTGTCTAGAGCAGCTGAGTACCATCCTTCTTCTTTTTCCCTCTTCTCATTTTTTTCATTCATTGTTGGTAGCTTCTTCCTTTTCTTCTTTCTCTTGTTGCCGAAAGCCCTGAGCCTCTCGCGACCTCTTTAAACTTGGAGACTTCAACATTTGGATATTCTCTTTTTATCAAGGAGGATAATAGCTACTTGCCTCCTAGGCAGCAAAAAGGGGCCATCACCCAACTTTCTGTGTGCACCATTTTTTATGATTACTGCGCAAAAGGCGCCAGGCCAGCAGACCTGTCAGAGGCTGCACACGAATCCTAATTCTCTAAATCAGGAAAATGATGCGATGACAACGGCCACGCTAGTTAGTCAGTTGTGCGGCGTCTTTTGATTTGGGGAAGCTGCTGGGCAGTGCTCGCGAGCCCATCCAGGGGCTGATTTTTGCTAGACTGACCTAGACTAAGCCGTTTGGATCTTGGACTGCACAGAATGCCTCCAAGGCCATGCGGTTTTTCCTGCAGACTCAAGATTGGGCCGGCCCACGTATCTCTAGACCAATCAATATTGACTTTTGTATCATTTTCATATTATCAAGATTACAACCTTCTTCCTCTCATTCAGTTTCCAAAGCATTACCACTGAATTTTGTTGTAAATACATTTATTATGACTTGTTTGGATATAGGGATGAGATGGAAAAGGAAAGAAGAAAAATAAAGATTAATTTGTGTAGACAGTGAAAAGGAAAAAACTGACAAGAAATGGAGCAATCCCTAGTCACCATGATCTAGCATCTCGAACCCCTCAAAAGTGGAAAATAGTGGCTCAATTTATGAGACACCCAGATCGTGGGATCCATAAAAAGTCAAATATATGTAGTTTTATCCATGCATTACAAAGAGGATGTTGACATGGTTTGAACCCATGATCTCTAAATTATAATAGACAGACTTTACTGTTCCGTCAAGGCTTACCCTATAAAAGTAGAGCAATCACTAGAGAATGTGAAGATTAGTTTTGGATAGTTGCAAAATTACTTATTTTCCCCTCACTTATAAAATAGCATCCTCAACTGAAGCTCTAACAGCAACCTAACATGTCATCATTTCCCTAACCTTACTTGCATTTCATTAGTTATTCAAACAACAAAATGTGTTCTTCTCGTATTTCCTTCCTCCTTTTCTCCTTCACTCAGTGTTATCCAAACAAATTGTATGCCTGATTCTTGTATTTCCTCATCAAACTCACTTTACAATTGCTCAATAAGAGAACATAGACAATTTGAATCTTAGGAACAAACTTCTCTTCTCACATCTGATGAGAGAACGTGATAGTTTGTAGATCGAAATCAGCAACAATAATTCAGAAAGAAATCGGCACAAATCTAAAGATGAAAACATCAACGTCTGCATCTTGAACCAAGTTCAATCCAAAGTCAATAATCAAGCATTCTATTAGCAAACAGAGTATAAGGAAAGACAAACGATAAAAACCAAACCTGTCTGCTTATTATCCGATGCGTCGTGATACTCCGCATCTCCATTGCTCTCCACCCGGCCCTTCACCTCCACGCTGCCGCCGTCTCTCTCCACTGGATACCTAACAACGACGACAGGACAAACGCAATGGTGAACGCAATAATCACTCACACTCCCAAGCCTTCCTTTATCGTTCGACCTCCTCGATGCCGATCCAAACCCTTTGCTACCCATTATCACCGCGCTCAATCCTAACCGCTCCACCTCCAAGCAGAGCCGCTCCTTCATGTCATGGTCCTTCACGATATGAATCTTGAACGGAATTTCCGCCGCAGACAGCGGCCGAGCCAGATCGTTAGCCTTCGTCGCCGTGAACGCGTCGAAATCGTCCTCGAGCTTTTGCTGCGACTCCTCATCGGTCTCCTCCGCTAAGTTCAGGTCAACGGAGCCCCAGTCGGCGCCGTAAAGAACACTGGTGGGGGCCACGTGAAGGAGGACGACGGCGTCGCCTGGGCGCAGGTAATTCTGTACGGCCCACTCGATGGCGTATACGCTCTCGTCGCTGAGGTCAACGGCGATTCCGATTCGACGGTTCGCCCCGGAAGTGGGCTTAACGGAGGCATAGGGGTGGCGCGGTGATTCCGGAGGATCCTCGGAACATGTCGGCATGCCGTAATTGGTTTGAATTTCAATTTCAGCGTGTATCGAATGAAAATGTTATCCTTGAACTTTATGGATTTCAGTTTTTATTCGTTTCGTGTTGGAGGATTCAATTGATGCCGAATCAGAAGACGAAGAGGAAGCGAAGGGTGCTGAGAATATCCCCGGGCAATGAAGCTGACAGGCATTGAAAAAGAACTCCTGAGGTATTAGAGTGGCATGCGGGCTGGAAGTGGCATTTAACCTAATTCTAATTCTACCGAAGAGATCGTTAAATTTCAACGATGAATATTTAATTAAAAAATA
>JAODPA010013751.1:0-13382 GCA_025585075.1 Nepenthes mirabilis
AAATATAATTAAATTATGATTGATGCATCATTAGATCCAAATTTTACATAAATTCAGACTGATCCGCTTATCCTAGTTCCGACTCCGTTCACTGAGTTAGGATCCTGCACACCACTAAAACGAATAGGAGGTCAGTGTGTCGGCGAAAAGTTATCCTACTGAAAATACTCCGACACTCAAGTTAGTAAACAGCCTTCGAAATCTGAGAAGGTAACTTGAATTGAGAATTGAAAGAGAGAGAGTGTAAGAGTACGTGGATCTCTAGATAAAAGAGAGGCATTGCCGTCTTCTTGAATTTGGATGGTGAGAAGGTAGCAAACGGCTGTAAGAAGCTCGTTTGTATGCCTTGGGTTCTCTGAGTATTAGTAGAGAGTAGAGAGTTGTATGCCTGTGTCTTAGTTGCTGTTGTGGGCGTTGTGTGAGTAGAAGTTTTTACGTGTCCTGAATGAGGATTCCAGGTCTTACTTAAAGGGCGGCAGGGTGATATTTCTTGGTTGAAAGGTGTGATCCCTGCCTCATTCTGGATGGCCTTCCTTCTACAGGGAGGCACAAGTTGCCAAACTTGTTGAGATTGCTTCATTTCCTGGCGGTCAGTGACTTTTCAAATTGCTCACATTCCTTCCATGCATTCTACGGTTGGGGAGTCCCAGTTGGCAGACAATTAAAAAAATCTGGCGCCTTCCTTATGGGAAGGGCGTTAATTTTGCCAATATCCTTTTCGGGTGCTGGTTGAGTTCGTGGAAGGTGTTGGTCAAGGGAAGAGCCGTTGCTGGCCGTCTGCTGGATCGTGGGCTCAAGTGGGTCAGGCTAGTGAAAAGTCTTTTTATTTTTAGCCTGTTGTTACAGTGATTTCTGTCAATGCTCGGGTTGACCGTTCTGGGCGTGAGTTGGCTGCCTTCCTGTGTCTTAGTCGGTTAACGCTGGCGTTGACCGTCAGGCGAGCGTTTGGGCCTTTCAGGATTTGGGCCTTCACCTTCTGTTGAGCCAACGTTGGAGTTGGCCGTCCAACAAGCTATTTGGGCCTTCTTTGACCGTGGGGCCAGTCCAGCTACGGTATATCCATCAACGATCGTTTATTTTTAAATGAACTGTTAAAATTATTTTTTGATAACCGATAATCGTATAAAATAAAAGGAGTTATGCAAAGTAAATATATACCATCGGAGCCTTAGAAACTGGTTGTAGAGTCCAAATGTTCGACCATAAAGAAACGAGCAATAACACAATAACAAGATAACATTGTCAAATGACTGAAACTAAAAAATAAAGGTGGTTCATAGAAAGTTTTAAAGCACGAGAGCACATTGAAAGTTTGGATATTGGCCCACCAAGGAAAAATGGACTTTTATTACAAATACAGCTGATGATTGTCGAAGTTAGAATTGATGGTGAAGAAGGGTAAGAGTTACTGAAGATGATATCATTTCTAATCCTTAAAATAAAATAAACAATTACCGTAAAGATCAATCTGTATATTAGAAAAGGTAAGTGACTCTCACCATCTAAGACCAGTGCAACAGAGACCTTGCTCCCAATTCGCAATCGGCTAAGGGCATTTGCTCGTCTGGAAAACCACATTCCAAGCATCCTGCAATAAACAATACAAGAAAAATAGATGACATTGATCTTCATTATGAGTGCCACAAAGTGAATAGATAGTGTCAAGATTAGAATTCCTAAAAATGCAATCTTTGGTGCTAAGACACCCACTAATTGCCAATCAAAGGATAAAAGAATGAGTAAGAATCCTTAATGGGTCGAGGCAAAGTAGTGCCAATGAATCATGGGGGCCTCATATTAGAAGATCTTTTAGGTAGAACCCAAGAAAAAGTATGAGACACTTTAGGGTCAAGATCATAAATAGGAATATTCGAGATAAGGTCCACAAGGGATGGGTCTTTCTCATTACATATATTAGGATTGGTCACTCCCTTGTAGGTAATTCAACAAACGGACAAACAGATATGTCATCGGTGGATCACATAAGTTTTGTATGATGTTGGAGTGCTGCATTCTGGCTACAGCAATGACAAGGAAGACCATTTGCCGGTGTAGGCAAATCTCAGAGAATGCTGTTTGTTGAAGTGTGTAAATGTCGAAGTGGCAATCGTTGGGGGGGCAATTGCCAGAGCAGCCAGACCAAGCAGCAGAAGTCAGTCAATAGAAGGTTGACCGGCTGAGAGAAGAAGGTTGACAGGCTGATAGTAGAAGCCTGTCAAAGGGAGGTTGACTGGCTGATAACAGAATTCGGTCAATGGGATATGACTGACTGAAAAAGGAGAATGGATTTCTTCTGAGTGGATTCTCCGGAGAGCAAATACTGGAGTGCGTTTGCTAGAGTGGAAATTTGGAGAGGATTTTCGGAGTGCAAATGCTGGAGTGAAAATCTGGAGTAGATTTTCGAAGTGTAAATTTCTAAGTGAAATTTGCAAGAGAGAAAATCCGGAGTGGATTTTTGGAGTGGTAATGTCGGAGTGAAATTGCAGTGATAAAGGCAATTTTGGAGTGGCTCTAGGAGCTGGAGTGGCAAGCCAGGAATTTATCGGTTGGAATTACCGATATGGGCATGGACTGAGCACAATAACGACCGAGGATATGGAATAATGTTCGACGTCGTTGTCATTACCTGAAGATATCAAGGAATGCCTGAGAACTTTGTAATGGCCAAAGGTACAGATATCGCTCGAGGTCGTTGAGCGCAGTAAGGACTGAGGATATTGTGAAAGCTGGCAGCTGATGTTACGGACAGTTAGCTGTCAATGGTAGGTAGATTTTGCAGAGTAGATAGCTGACCTGCAACGCATGCATTGTCTATGCAGATGGCAGATTGACCTCCAGAATTGACAGCAGTTGGCAGAGCTTTCGGTGCACGTAACCTGGCGTATAGAGCATGTGTGCTGTGAAACTTGGGTCAGATTACTCTCTCTATAAAGCGTGGCTTCTGGAGAAAGAAAGTGTAAGACACACAAGGTGTGTGTGTGGAGCAGCACCAATGTGAGGGTTACAGGGTGAGCGACCGTGGCAGCGACTGCTGGTGCAGTAGATGGCTGTCTATCGCTACACTTGTAAAATCAAAGGAGTGGAGTGTACCATTATTGAGGAGAAGGAGAGAAGAAAAATAGAGAGTTAAGACTGAAGGAGAGTTTCATTACTTACTCTGGAGAGATTTTTCTTGTTCTGTTTCGGGTATGTAGTGAATATTCCGTGTCGAGGGTTTTATAACCATTTTATATAGTGGACTTGTTTGTGAACTAAGTGTCTTGTGATTTTTTTCTTTCGATTTGTGAAAGGTTTTCATATAAAAAAAAATATTGTGCATCTCTCTTACTCCTTACACCTACTAAATTGGTAATTTTTGATTGATGGGGGGTTCGATTTTTTTGCTGCACCGGATTGGGTAAATTCTGGTGTCGAACCCCAATAAGTGGTCTTAGAGAGTTCAATTGATGGCCAGGTTGATGGCCAGCTTGATGATGCTGTTGTTGAGGAGCTTGCCATTTAGATAAGTATGGGAAGGAATGGTAAAAGCACAGCAGGGCCAAGGGGCAGAGCCAGCAGGGCTAAGGATAGAGCTGAATAGGGCCAAGGGACGGAGCCAGCAGGGCTAAAGGCGGAGCTGATTAGGGCCAACGGCAAAGCTAAGGTGGCGAAGGAGGAATGATTCGACCACGGGGAAGAAATTGAATGGGACTTGGACTACTCCAAGTTCAGTGAAGCGAAAGAAGGTATCATTCTTACTGAGGTCAATGTCGGGATCCCAATTGAGTGGAAGCTACTGGAAGGCAGATGATGACAGTCGCCGGATAAAGGCGAAGGTGTTCCCCACAAGGTCGTGAGAAAAAATTTATTGGAGTTGGTCGCTCCCTTATGAGTGACTCAACAAACAAACAAACTTATACGTCATCGGTGGATCACACAGATTTTGTGTGATGTTAGAGTGCTGCATACTGGCTGTAGTAATGACTAGGAAGACCATTTACCGATGTAGGCAAATCTCGGAGAAGACTGTCTGTCGAAGTGGACAAATATCGGAGTGGCAATCACCAGAGGGGCAATTGCCGGAGTAGCCAAACCAGGCAGTAGAAGTCGGTCAATCAGAGGTTGACCAATTGAGAGAAGAAGCCGGTCAACGGAGATTGACCTATTGATAATAGAATCTGGTCAGCGGGATGTTGACTGACTAAGAAAAGAGAATGGATTTCTCCAGAATGGATTCTTAGGAGAGAAAATGTTGGAGTGCGTTTGCTAGAGTGAAAATTTGGAGAGAATTTTCAGAGTGCAAATGTTAGAGTGCATTTGTTAGAGTGAAAATCCAAAGTGGATTTTCGGAGTGAAATTTGTCGGAGAGAAAATCCGGAGTAAATTTTCACAGAGGAAATTCGGAATGAATTTTCACAGTGGCAATGCCGGAGTGAAATTGTGGTGATGAAGGCAATTTCAGATTCATTCTGAGAGTTGGAGTGGCAAGCCAAGAATTTATCGGTTGGCAATACCGGTATGGACATGGGCTAAGTACAGTAACAACCGAGGGCATGAGATAATATCCGAGGTCGTTGTCATTACCTGAAGATATCAAGAAACGCCTGATGACTCTATGATGGCCAAGGGCATAGATATCGGTCGAGGTCGCTGAGCGCAGCAAATGCTGGAGTGAAAATCCATAGTGCAAATGTTGGAATGCGTTTGCTGGAGTGGAAATTCGGAGAGGATTTTCGAAGTGTAAATGTTAGAGTGCATTTGCTAGAATGGAAATACGGAGTGGATTTTCAGAGTGTAAATTTGTCGAAGAGAAAATTCGCTGTGAATTTTTGAAGAAGAAGTCCGGAGTGGATTGTCGAAGTGGCAATGCCGGAGTGGAATTGTGGTGATGAAGGCAATTCTGGAGTGGCTAGCTAGGAATTTACCGGTTGGCATTACCGGTATGAATATGGGTTGAGCACAGTAACGACCGAGGACTTGGGATAATATTCGAGATCGTTGTCATTACCTGGAGATATCAAAGAACGCCCGAGAACTCTGTGATGGCCAAAGGCACATATATCGGCCCAGGTCGTTAAGTGCAGTAAGGACCGAGAATATTGTGGAAAGCTGGCAGCTAACGTTGCAAACAGTTAGTTGCCAAACAGTTAGTTGCCAAGGGTAGGTAGGTTTCACAGAGCAGGTAGCTGACTTGCAATATATACGCATTCTGTGCAGGTGGCAGATTGACCTCTAGAGTTGACAGCAGCTGGCAGAACTTTTGGTGCACTCAACCAGGAGTGCAAAGCATGCATGCTGTAAAACTTGGGCCAGATCACTCTCTCTATAAAACGCGGCTTCTAAAGAAAGAAAATGCCAGACACATAAGGTGTGTGTGTGGAGCAACACGAATGTGAGGGCTGCGAGGTGAGCGACCGTGGCAACGGTCGCGGCTGCTGGTTCGGTAAACGGCTATCTATTGCTACACTTGTAAAATCAAAGGAGTGAAATGTACCACCAATAATGAGAGGGAGAGAAGAAAAATAGAGAGTTAAGACTGAAGGAGAGTTTTATTACTTACACTGGAAAGGTTTTTCTTATTCTATTTCGGGTGTGTAGTGGATACTCCATTTAGGAATTTTCGTAACCATTTTACATATTGAATTTGTTTGTGAACTAAATATCATGTGGTTTTTTTCTTTCAATTTGTAAAGGGTTTCCACATAAAAAAATGCCGTACATCTCTCTTATTCCTTACACCTACTAAATTGATAATTGTCGACTGATAGGGGTTTGGTCTTTCTGCTTTATCGGATCGGGTGAATCCGGGTACCGAACCCCAACAATATCGGCATTAGCAGTCCTAAAAGTAATGCTGGCAGCTTTAGATTGGAGTGAGAAGATGTAACTTAATGAAGAGAATAAGTGGTGGTGAAATTGGAGAGTAGCTAGAAGGTGCCAATTGTTTGTCCATAGGTGGGCTTTTTGGCTATTCCCAATCTTGTAAGAAATAAATGGTCTAATCTTCTTCTAAAGGCTTAAAATTTTCTTAAAACTCCAAGAGGTATCAAGAGGATTCTTGTAGGACTAAATACACCTACTAAGAAAGTGATACAAGTTGGTCTATTCAACCCATATAAACTCAAATGGGAAAGGTATCAAACACAAAAGTTGTTTTGATGTAATTGCTTCATCCAGGAGTAGAGGTCTTTGATATCTAAGTCACATTCATCCTTAAGTTTACAAATGTTAATTCAGACCATTTTGGGAGCTAAATTGTGCTATAAAAAATTACAAAGAAAAATCAGTATTTGCTTGATCACACCTTTTAAAAGAATAAAAATAGAAACTCAATAAATATGGATGGTGGAGAGAATGGATTAAATAAAAATGATCCAACCTGCATATCCAAAATAGGTTTACAGTCAAAAGCCTTGACCCTTGTAGAGATAAGAGAAATGCCCAAATATTTCACAGGAAGTTCACCAATTTTATAGCTAAAAAGAGTCGAGATAGGTATAGCCTTGGACGGAGTAGAATCACAAAAGAAAATTTTGCTCTTGAGGGGGTTTGGGAGAAGTCCAGACAATTCAAAGAAGAGAGATACTATCATTAAGGATCGCGACTATATATACGTTAGTGCCAACAAAAGGATTATGTCATCAACAAAGGCTAACATGGTGTTCTAAGTCTTCTTACATTTTTAGTGGTATTTGAAACCCTTATCAGCGTTACTCTTAGCAGAAATAATGTTACAAATAAACTTCCATGATAATAGTAAAGAGAAAGGGGGAGAAAGGGACCCCGGTATAAGCCATAGAAGTACCCCACCTTTATTTAGAGGAATAGAGGAAGAGGTCTGGATACATTGTTTGATGAAATATACAAAATGAGCATAAAATCCCAAAATCAACGTAACAGTTAGGAGGAAATCTCATTTAACCGTATCAAAAGCCTTTTAGAGGTCAAATTTTAATGCATATTTAGGTTTACCTTTGTTCAAGAAGTACGGATTAAGTAGTTATGGTACAAGTGAAATTTTTTTAATGTATTTACTCGAGATAAGAGCCATATGAGAGTGGCTAATGAGGGTTGAAAAACAATTTTAGAGTCTATTTATAAGATATTTTAAAATAATTTTGTAAATGACATTACAATAGGAAATTGGTTTAAAATCAAATATGCACATTAGGATAGCAACTTTAAAAATAAGAGTAATTAAAGTCGTATTAATATGCTTGAGCATTATACTAGAGATGAAGAAGTCCATAATAACCTCGGAGACAAGTTGACTTACATTGCTCCAAGTTCTTTTAAAGAAGGTTGTCAAGAAATCATTCGAACTAGGGACGTTGTCATCTCAAATACTGAAGAGCAAATTCTAATTGTCCTCCAAGCTAAATTGGGCACAAAGTGCCTTGCCCATAGAAGCAAGAATACATTTGAGAATGAAACTCTTGATCACAGTTAGGGGCAATAGAGATGCACGGTTAGATCTGCTCAAATGATGAAAAAAATAGGAATTGACCTCTTACTCAACTTTTGGTAAGCCTGACGGTGTAAGAACCATCCGTCTTACAAAATAATAAGATTTCTTGCTTGTTATTCCTCTTGATGACAGCTTTGAAGAAAAAGCCTGTACATTGGTTGTCATCTTTAATCCAATGAATATTAACCTTATGATGGAAGAGGGAGATTTTAGTGTCCCTCAAACGCAGGTAGAAGCTACAAAAGGCCCTCTCTTGCTCGATAAAGGATTAATTGTGGGGATAAAGGTAGATCTACCATTGGCATTCTTCGAGATTGTCCTTAGCTCTGAGAGCCACCAAGGTGATTGTTGGAAATCACTCCCGTGTGAAAATTCTTATAATTGGAGAACTTGGACAGAGCACGTAGACCTTGTGTGCTACTATGCATAGGATACCGAGAAGGAATTCCGGTCAACATACCAGAACTTTTTAGACGGATAATAATGACCGGTCAATATGTTAACCGGTTGTAAGCATGAGTCGCCTAACATTGCTGAAGGATTTCAAACAGACAAATGTCCATCACTGTGGAGAGGACGGTTAATGGGCGTTAACTGGCCTTGTGAAATAAGCGGATAGTGGAATGTTGGTCGTCCGTCAAATAAATCCAGAAGGCTACGAGCTTAGCAGATCTTTTGAACATACGTGATCTCAGACGATTATACATGAGCCATTTTTGTACAAAACATATTCATATTGTTGGCAAGAACAGATCTTATTGGTGGGTATAAAATATTCTTCAGATTTGTCGAATATGGGCCTCTATATTAAAAGCAAGTAGACAGACTTATTGGGTGCGGGACTAAGTGTGAAAAATAGAGAGAGAGAGAAGAAGGTGAAGGAAGGAGAGAATTGTGAGCAACACATAGTGTATTGCTTGTGTTATGTTCTTCGTTTTTCTTTTTCTCTGGTGCTTGTGTAACAATGGAAATTGTTCCCAACCTCACATAGTGGAATTGGTTCCATAGACAGATTATCCTGTGATTTTTTCCTTATTTGATAAGGCTTTTTCACGTAAAAATTTGAGTGTTTATTTTATTCTTCCTCATTTCTTTACTATATCTATTTGTGGGGATAGTCGGCCGCCATCTAACCCCAACAAGTGGTTTCAAAGCCAGGTTAAAAACTCTGTCTAAATGGCGCCATCGTCGTCGAAGAATCTGTCGTACAGCGTGGAGTAATTCAACGGGTAGGGCAATTTTATCATCTGATAAGAGAGGATGAAGAATATTCTAACCAGATATAACCAAAGAGGGAACAGTGAAGACATTGAAGAAGAAGGATGAAAATCATGCAAATCTGACCGATGATAAATGGCAAGATAAAAGATACCTTACCAACTGTATCATTAAACTATATCTAGCGGACAACACTATCCAAAAGGTTCTTGGCCTGACTGATCCGGTAAAAATTTAGAAGAAGTTGGAGAGTCGACATAAGTCCAAATTCTTAACAACCAGACTACATGTAAAGAAGTAATTTTATGACTTACGGTTGTCGAAAGGTGGGAGTTTCAAGAAGTATTTGGACGAGTTTAACAGAATATTGATACCCGCCCTTAATGAGAAAATCGAGGAGGAGGACAAGACATTGGTACTACTGACCTGTCTGCCGGCTTCCTATGATCACATCGTCACAATCTTGTTATTTGAAAAGGATACATTAAGGTTGGGCATGGTTATTGTTTCCTTACTAATGAATGAGTCAAGGCGGTCACAAGGGATCTCGTTGTCCTCTCACTCTGAAGTACTTATGACCGAATCTAGGGGAAGGAGTAGAGGACGCACCCAGAAGTCCAGAGAGAAAGGACAAAGCAAATTTCGATCAAGGTATCAAAACCTTAAGTGCCATTACTATGATAAGAAATGTCACATCAAGAATCAATATTTCAGGTGGAAACGTGAAAACGCAGAAAATGAGAAAGCAGAAAAAGGGTGGGATGAGGACAATGGTGAGGCCGTGACGGCACCAGACGAGGACCTGGATGAAATTACCCCTCTATCACCGAGAACGTTCCTATCAGACGATTCTCACGAAACAGACAGTCATTCGTCCGTCTGTCACTCAGTTAATACGTTATACTCACTGATGCCGGAGAGTCTGAGAGTTTTGAAGAGGATATGGAGGACGAGAGTAAGGAAAAATGGTTAGAAGCCATGAAGGATGAAACGAGCTCTTTTCATGAGAATCACATCTTTGATTTAACCAAGCTTTCCAGGGAAAAGAGGGTTCTAAAAAGTAAATGGCTCTTCCGGTTGAAAACGGATGAGAATACCACGAAATTGAGATACAAGGCACGACTAGTGGTGAAATGTTTCAGTTAACGAAAGGTAGTCGACTTTGATGAGATTTTTTCTCAAATAGTGAAGATGTCCTCCATATGGGTTGTACTGAGTTTGGTTGCTACTCAAAACCTTAAGGTAGAGCAAATGGATGTCCGGACAACTTTTTTTTATGGTGAACTTGAGGAGGAGATTTACATGGAACAGTCGGAAGGGTTCAAGGTTAAGAGGAATGAGCAACTTGTTTGTCGTCTGAGAAAGAGTATGTACGGTTTAAAGTAAGCTCCTAGACAGTGTTACAAGAAGTTCGAGTCGGTTATGGCTAGTCAAGGGTACCGGCGGATTATTTGCGACCACTGTGTATTTGTACAAATATTTTTCGATAATGATTTTATTATCCTTCTCCTGTACGTGGATGACATGTTGATTGTTGGATGCAACAGTGCTCGGATAAATGAATTGAAGGAGCAACTTGGGCGGTCATTTGCTATGAAGGATTTGGGATAGGTGAAGTAAATTCTTGGTGTCAGAATTATCCGCGATCAAAAGGCAAAAAAATTATGGCTGTCTCAAGAGAGTTACATTAAGAAAGTATTCTAACGATTCAATATGGACAAGTCGAAGCCTGTTAACACACCATTGGCAAACCATCACAGGTTGAGCACTCGTCAGTGTCCGTCCTCGGACGAAGAGAAGACATACATGAGAGGTGTTCCCTTTTCCTCAATTGTAGAAAACTTGATATATGTCCTGGTATGCACAAGACCAGACATAGCACATGCCGTTGGTATAGTCAGCCGGTTTCTGTTAAACCCAGGGAAGGAGCACTGGTCCGTGGTCAAGTGGATTATGAAATATATCCGAGAAATTTTCAAGAGGTGCCTGTGTCTTGGAAGCGACAAGCCTCAGTTGGTGGGTTACTTGGACGCTGATATGGTCGGGAATATTAACTCCCGTAAGTCTACCTCAGGGTACTTAGTGAAGTTTGTGGGATGTACAGTTTCTTGGCAATCCAAGCTGTAGAAGTGTGTCACCTTTGCAACTACTGAAATCGAGTATATCGCAGTGACAGAAACTTATAAGGAGATGTTATGGATGAGAAAATTCATTCAAGAATTGGGCTTTAGATAGGAAAAATATAAGATACTTTGTGACAGTTAGAGTGTCATACATCTCTGTAAGAACTCTTCATTCCATTCTAAATCGAAACACATTGACGTTCAATATTATTGGGTGAGAGACATGCTTGAAACCAGTCTACTATCACTGGAGAAGGTCGGTACTGAGAAAAATGAAACTGATATGATGACCAAGATTTTACCAAAGGATAAAAATAAAACTTGTAGCAACTTAGCTGGGCTGACAGATATTACTTCCTCATGGTCGTGAAGGAAAATTTGTTGGGAATTACTCCCGTGTGAAAATCCTTGTAACTGGAGAACTTGGACGGAGCACGTGGACCTTATGTGCTACTATGCACTGGATATAGAGATGGAATTCCGATCAATATAGTTGATCGAACTTTCTTAGACGGACAACAATGACCAGTCAATATGTTGACCGGCTGTAAGCATGAGTCACCTAACATTACTGAAGGATTCCAAACGAACAAATGTCTGTCACTGTGGAGAGGATGGTCAATAGGCGTTGATCGGCCTTGTGAAAGAAGCGGATAGTGAAATGTTGGTCGTTTGCCAAAGAAATCCAGAAGACTGCCAGCTCAGCAGATCTTCTGAACGCACGTGATCTTAGACGGTTATGCAGGAGTCTTTTTTATATAGAGTATATTCATATTGTTAGTAAGGACAGATCTTATCGGTGGATATGAAATATTCTTCAAATTTGCTGAATATGAGCCTCTATATTAAAAGCAAGTAGATGGACTTGCTAGGTGCGAAGCCAAGTGTGAAAAATAGAGAGAGTGTGAAAACGGTGAAGAAAGGAGAGATTTGTGGGTAATACATAGTGTATTACTTGTGCTCTATTCTTCGTTTTTCTTTTTCTCTGGTGCTTGTGTAATAGCGGAAATTGTTCTTAGCCTCACATAGCGGAATTGGTTCCGTGGACAGATTGTCCCGTAATTTTTTCCTTGTTTGATAAAGGTTTTCCACATAAAAATTCGAATGTTCATTTTCTTCTTCTTCATTCCTTTATTATATCTATTTGTCGGGGTAGTCGGACGCCATCTAACCCCAACAGTGATATCACTCACTTTTAAATTAAAGAGTTTGATCGCGACCTTAATGACTCTAAATTTGGCGAGCACTCTAGACATGAGGAAACCCAAGACTTGCAAGTTCTAAGCCTCCAGAACAATTTCATAAAAAGGCAAGTGAAAAGAGATGGAGTTACTAAACTTGAATGTACCTTTGTTGCTCCAAGGGGTACCATCCTCTAACATAATGTAAGGACTACGGTCAAATATCATAGTAGAAGGGAAGAATGCATAGGATCTCAGCCACCTAGTCAGCCATGAGCCATTAACTAAAACACGATCAAACTATCTCACTAAACAAGTAGATCTGTCTTGGTAGTTACACCAAGTAAAGAAGCAACTAAGTGGTTAAGATCATGGAGACCACAATTGAAAATAAATATATCAAGGGATTTAGCAACCTCAGCATCAATGCAATCCCCAATCACTTCAGAAGAGTCCCTTAGGGCATTGAAATCTCCAAGGGTCACCCAAATTTCCTATTATGAACCCATACTAAATAGGTTAATTAAATTCTTAATTGAGTTTTAAATATTATTCTTACAAATCTCAAATTCAAGTGTGACAAATTAAATATATAGAACCCGACAAATTAAAACCTGTATATGATCTCATCGAATAACCATCCGGATAAAATAATCATAATCTACTCCCAAGCAGTCATAAGGATAAAACGCTCACCAAGAGATTGCAATCCCGCACCGAATCCTACCCAACTCTTGTAGCAGATCCAAATCTTTAATTTTGAAGGGAAAAAATATAAAATATGAGTCGAAGGCCTGTCAAGTATCATTATGAATAAAACTGTACATATAAAATTAGGAAAAAAGTTTATATAAAATCAAATATCGAGACAAACAGTCAATCCTACTCTGAATTTTGCCACATATATCGAAACCATCACACACTTATAGCAAATGCCAATCCAAATCGAATCTGTGCATCATACAGTTGCGTTTTGGGTCGGCAACTTTAAGCCATCAGATTTTTAATATTAGCTACATTTTAGATCCGTAACTCTCGACCATCATACTTCATTGGCTCCATTAGCCTGACTACATTTTAAGCTTGCAACTCTCGACCATCAGATTTTATTGGCACCATTAACCTAACTACATTTTAGGCCTACAATTCTCGACTATCAAATTTCATTAGTTCTATTAGCCCGACTACATTTTAGGCTTGCAATTTTCGACATTAGATTTTATTGACTTCATTAGTCCGACTATATTTTAAACCTGCAACTCTCGACTATTTTTTATCGACCCACCAGGGCCTCGGACTCCCTTATCTCCACACACATATCGACCCACTAAGGTCTCAAACCACTTTGATCCCACATATACACCAACCCACCGGGTCTCAGATTCTACCCATTTTTATACAAATATACATATA
>JAODPA010013762.1:0-10694 GCA_025585075.1 Nepenthes mirabilis
GATATTATTTAACTAGCCTAAAGTCTTATTCAAAGTTTTCCTTTTTTTTTCTTTCTTCTGATCGTTGTCGTTATTAATTGACATTAAAATTAATTAGGATTATGTCAATAAGAATAGATCTTATGACAGTCAAATATATTAAAAAATAATAAAGAGTTGACTAAGCGAAATCCAATAATAATCTTGATAACTCGAACTAGTAAATCACGTTATCAGTATCATTGAAAATTTAAAACTAGACTGTGTTTCACAACGTGGCTAACACTAAAGCGAAGAGACAAATTGAAATGTGCCAATTTGGCCAACACTTTGCTGTTATTATTTGCCGAAGCGAATTATTTGTCAACAACATATAATCTGCACATTTTAATACTGAGAGTTTCCACAATAATCCACGACCTAGTACGTGCATGGTGACGATAGGTTTGGACGAATAACAACTAACCAAATGATCGTGTTATGTCATGCAACTCTATTAAAAAAAAAATTATCCATACTTTAACTGTCACTTTTTTATAAATTCCAAACCCCTTATTATTAAGAGGGTAGGAATTCGATTCAAGAATTTAGAGAGAGATAACACTATTATAACATCATTATATTACCCCGTCGCGAGCTAACTAATTCGATCTCTAAAATTTTTACAACTTGCCATTCAATACATATGCTTCTCTCAAAATTCCCTCCAGAGTCTAGCCTTATATTTTTCTACTTTTCACTTCCCTCTCTCACAAGCTTAATTGTTAGATTCTTGCTATTGACTTAAGTATCGAATAATAATTTAAAGAGTTGGCTATAAATCGTTTAAAACTTTTGTTTTCGTTTATGATATATAATGTCTAGGTTAAAGGGTTCAAGAGTTTGATCTGAAATATTTTAGACTAAAATATAAGTCCAATATAAAAAAAAAGCAGCCCATAACTTTTAATTTGATTCAATTTCTTATAAATAGTAGTTAAATCTTTTTTTTTTTCAGTTGAATTAAACCAAATTACGTAAATAAATTTAGTGTATATTTTAGGCCATATTTTGTCCTCCCCAACCTATCCTATAATAGCCCGAGTTTGTTGAATTAGGTGATGGGTTGTGTAATTTATTAAATTATCATAAAAAATAAGAAATTGGCAAATTTTAAATTGAACACATTTTTCTTGTTATATTTCTTTCTACTTGTAAAATAAAATATAAAAAATCACACCTTTTTGAGTGCCATTGAACTCCAAAATCAACATATTTTTCATAATGGGAGGAAGTGCCATCGCATTAAATATTAGTTTTGATCATACAAACTCCTTAAAGACCTTATGTTATAAAAATTTAAAAAGTGAACAATATGAGTAATGGACAAAAATGTAAACAAATAAGATAAAATAACCAGTATAAAATATTTTATACTGAAAATAGACTAAAATATTTAAGATTAATAAAGAATAAACATAAGTCATAGCAAAAATGGATTATTAAAGCATTTTTTCCTCTCATTTTTCTCTCTTCGTTGGGCTCAATATTTGTTTGAAAAAAACTCAACAAGCTCGATTTGTAGTCATGTCAAATTCATGCAGATGATTTAGAAAGTTTTTTGCT
Source organism: Nepenthes mirabilis (assembly GCA_025585075.1). Lineage (NCBI taxonomy): Eukaryota > Viridiplantae > Streptophyta > Magnoliopsida > Caryophyllales > Nepenthaceae > Nepenthes > Nepenthes mirabilis. The sequence goes on from JAODPA010013762.1 coordinate 1,585, forward strand.
TGACTAAATGTCACTGTAAACACTAAAAACAATAAAACGATGAGATTTGTAAAAAAGTGATTATTGTTACTGTGTATTGATGCATCCCTGGTATTCAATTTGTAGTATGGATTAGAAAGTAATTCGATCTTTTACTGTAGGTCGAATTAGAGCGGGTTTGATCTCCATCTATACTAAGTTGGAACATGCACATCACAATTTACAAAACAGAGGTCAGGATTAGCTGGAATCGTTATTCGATTTATCCTCCGATATTCAAATCAATTTTTTTTTTTAAAAAAATAAGAAGATGTAAGGAGGATGTGAGAAAATATATAAATGTATATGATGGGAGATTGGATGTGAACGCCCGATTGATGGATGGCTTAGAGATGTGCCCGACTAATGGGTGACTTAAAGATGTGCCCGACTAAGGAGTAGCTTTTAGGTGTGCAAGGTTGAGGGGCGATTTCGAAATGTACTCGACTGAGAGATAGCTTTATCGGGAGGCTCATAAATGGAGGGTAAGCCTCTTAGATGGAGGACAACTTCTAGATTGAGGATATGCCTCCTAGAAGGAGGGCAGCTCTTCGATAAAGGATGGGCCTCCGGGAAGGAAGGTAACTCCTAGATGGAAGGCAAGCCTCCTGAAAGGAGGGTGACTCTTGGATGGAGGATGCTTGGATGGACAGCATCGCTTTCGAATGACAGGTCTTCTAGGTGGACTGTATGATCCCTGAAAGGAGAGAGGCCACTTGGAAGGACAGCGACTCCTGGATGGAGGGCGTTTGGATAGACGGTATGACATCTGGATGATGAGCCACTTGGATGGATGGCATGTGCTCTAGAAGGAGGGAAGGCCTCCTAGATGGTGGGCGCCTAGATGGACGATATGACATTTGGATGGCGGGCCTTCTAGAAGGACGGTATGGTTCTTGGAATAACGAAAGGCCTCTTAGAAAGAGGATAGTTCCTGGATGGGGGACACTTGGATAGACGACATGATGTCTAGATAGCGGGCATCTTGGATAGATGGTATGACCCTTGGAAGGAGGGAAGACCTCTTGCAAGGAGGGTGGTTCCTAAATGGACGGCATAATATTTGGATATTAGGCTTCCTGAATGGATGGCATGGTCCTTGGAACAAGGGAAGGTCTCGTGGAAGGAGGGTGGCTCCTAAATAGATGTCATGGCGGGCTTCTTAGATAGATGGCATGATTTTTGGAAGAAGACAGGGGCCCTCCCATGATGGTTCCTCCTCCCTGGGAGGGAGGAGAGGATAGGGATCCTCTCCGGGAGGGAGGAGGATGGCGCTCTTGGGATGGAGACCTAGTTTCATGGGATGAAGTTTCAGTGACGGTTGCAGATTTGCTAAGTCATTTGAAGCTTGAAAAAGCCTACTATAACAATTGATTTTATATTATGGTCCACAGAAGGGCTCCTCTTGTTTAGTCGATATATAACTTTTGGTGTGGGCCTTTATAAATCTGTTGAGTTAAAACTTTTAGGTTGTGTTGCGGCTTGTCCCAAATTGTATTTGTTGGGCCAGTGTAGGCTAGACCAGAGTTGTGCAAAAACTTCTCTTGGTTGAGCAATTTTTTTTTTTTTTTGTATGTGCCTAGAATAGGGCTGGTATTGAGGAAGCACTCTTCTTTGTCGTTAGTGTCCCTTTAACATAATTTTTGAAATATTTTACGTTTAAAAGATTATATATGTAATTTTTTGTTAGAAAAACGAGAATTTTTCTCAGGAAGTTGAAGTTCGTTTATGAGGCCATTAGTCGACCGTTGGCATCTATTCGAGATTAAACGGTCATATTTTAAAAAACGCTTCCAGCTTTGCCCCAACCCCTCTCCCTCCCTGATTCTCGTCTCGCTAAAAGTAGTCTGAAACCTCTGGTTTCTTCTTCCCTCTCTGTTCTTGTTTCGAATCGCGATGGGTACAAATAAAGAAAACGCTCAAGCCTCTTCCGACCATAAAAAGTGGGAAAAAATCTTCAGCGCTTTTGTACAGCTTTTGAAGACCCAACAATCACAGATTAAAACGCTAGTCGAAGAGCGAAAACGACTAGAAGATCGAATCAAAATCCAATACGACCGTTGGGTCTCTGACGTCAGGTTATCTGAAGATCAAATCTCTCAGGTATACCCTAAATCAAAATTTGAAACTTTCTCTTGATTTGGATTTTAGGGCTTTTCGGTTCAAGCATATCTAGGGATTTGAAACATCGTGAACTATTTATTTTCTAGATGAAGCGAGAGACGGAATTAGCTGAATTGGCCCGCCTGGTTGATGCGGCTAAGGCAGATCTGATGATGGGTTTTAAGCGTAGGGAAGCTCTTTGCTATAAGCTCAAATTAGGTATCTTTTCTCTTAGTAATTTGGTATCTTTTCTCTTAAATGTGTGATCATTGTATGTATACTTCCCTCAATACTTTTTCCTATAACATCCTCAATTGTCTTCCCCTCGGCCCCTAACCATTATTGGTGATGGAAGTTGTTCCGACAAATTGAAATAATTGTTTTTGCTGTTTCTTTTCTCGTTGATTCAGTGAAGTCTTCCTTTATTTTAGGCTTGTTCTCTTGGGTTATGGGTTACTTTCATTTGGTCCCATACCCATTTGATGTACTGTTCGATGGCACATACGAGGACACAAGTGCATTGAATTGATTTGGGAAAAAATGTAGAATCGTGCACGATAGACACTTGTTGTATATATGTGCACCGATTCTAAAATGGGATCACTTGAGGAATGCGCAAGGGTCACACGAGCAAGATTTTCAAATTGTTCAGCGCTTGATGTACGCCCGAGGGGCTCTTGTGTGCTGATTATAGTGGGCTCGCATGCGATGCTTTTCTGATAGGCGCTTGAGCGCCATTGTTGATATAAACGTGCCTAACGCGATTTTAGAGTTACTATTTTTATAATTTTTGAGATTTTAAGCGTCGATACTATGAGAAAAGGAAGAAAAAGAGAGAGAAATGGAGAAGAGAAAGGTTTGAGCATCCAATTGAGTTTTAAATTGTGTTTCATTCTCCACCAACCTTAGGTACGTTGTTCTTAAAGTTAAGAAGGATATTTTACCAGTTTTATTTCTTATCTTTTGTCTTATACTTATTATTTCTCGGGCTCACTTGTTACAAGGTGTTGTGACTTTATATTTATTGAGATTGTTGTAACCAAATACATTGTATAATAGCTATATTTCAGACGTATAGTCCTATGATTTTTTTCTCTTATTTATCACATAAAATCATGTATTCTTCATTATTTGTGATTATTATTGATTTGTTATACGTTATTAATCATTTCTTCACGATTCAAACAAATGGTCTGGCTCCCAACAAGTGGTATCAGAGATACGGTTGTTGTTGTTGTGTTTAAAATTTGTCTGAATCGATAGAAGTTGGGAATAAAATGATTTGTTTGAATGATCAAACTATGACATTTGGAAGAGCAAAATGAAGGATTTGTTATTTGTTAAAATAATGTATCTTCTGGTATTTGCTACTCAAAAGTCTTAGTCAAAATCCGATGAGAAATAGGTTTTTGAATATAAACAAGTTTGTGGTTACATTTAACAACTTGTTGATGATAATGTATATAATCACATTCGGAATGAAGACATGCAAAAACATTGTGAAAAAAGCTTAAAACGCTTTATACCTCAAAGATCGATTACAACAAATTGTATTATTTGATAAAATTGATTCAAGCAAGATACAAGAAGGGTATATCTACAGCCTACCACTTAAATGAATTCCAATGATGTGTTGACCAATTGAGTGATATGGACATCAAGTTTGATGATGAATTGTTAGGCTTGTAGTTGTTGACCACATTACTGAATTCATGGGAGGTGATATAGATTACCATTGCCAATACCGCTTCAAATGGCGTGGTAACTCTGAAGATAGCAAAAGGAGCCATGCTAAATAAGGAGATGAGATGACGATCATAGGGCACTTCTTCTTCTTACTCCAAAGTGCTAGTTTTAGAGTTATGGGATAGAAGTAAAGGGCGCATCTCAAAATTTTGCAAAAAGAGTAGAAACAAGTCTCGATTGAGGTGCCAAAATCTTGAATGCCACCATTGCGGAAAAAGAAAGGACACATCAAAAAGCACTATTAGAAGTGGAAGCGTAAAAATGTTGAAGGGAACGAGAAAAAGGTTGAAAATTCCTGATATGATGATAGAGCCTTAATTGTTGTCAAATTTAATCTTCTGTTGGTGTGTAAAGAAAATGAAGTGATCAATCTAACAAATTATGAAACTAATTAGGTGGTGGATAATAATGCTTTACTTCATGTCACGTCGAGAAGGGAATTCTTCACGTCTTATTCTCCTAGTGATTTTGGAGTATTGAAGATGGGAAATAAAAGCACTTCTCAGATTATCAGCTATGGCGATGTGTGCCTAATCACCAACGATGGGACCAATCTGCTGTCAAGGGATATTCGACATGTCCTGGACATTCGATTGAATCTTATTCAACGGAAAAGCCAGATGACGAAGGTTTTTACAACACATTCTATGAAGGGGTATAAAAATTGATTATAGGATCTCAAGTAGTTACTCGGGGGAAGAAAAATTTCAACTTGTTTGTGTTATAAGCCTCAATTTCAGCTAGAAACGTACAAGTAGCAAGAAGCAAGGAGTCCTCGAATTTATGGCACCGACGATTAAGCCATACGAGTGAAAATGGGCTGAATTATTTAGCCAAGAAGACTTTTCTTTGGGGTGTGAAAGAAGCCAAGTTGAAGACTTATCCTTACTGCATGATGGAAAAGTAATGGAGAATTTTGTTTTATGAAAACTCATTCACGAGAAAGCCAGATTTTTGAGTTGGTTCACATCAATATATGTGGCCCTCTTAAAAGTGAAGACACTCGGATGAGCACTCTACTTTATCACATTTATTGATAATTATTTAAGAAAATTATAGTTATATTCGCTAAAGTCGAAAGATTAAATCCTTGACGTTTTCGAACAATTTCATGCTCTAGTTGAGGGACAAACAGAAAATAAATTGAAATGCATCCAGAGTGATAACGGCCGAGAGTATATTTAAGCATTTGACATGTATTGTGGGATCCACGGAATTTGATACCAAAGGACCCAACCAAAGATACTGCAGCTAAATGTCGTGATTGAAAGGATGAATAGGACACTGACCGAGAGAGTTTATTGTCTGCTTTCGGAGGCGAAGTTCTCCAGTTCGTTTTAGGGAGAAGCCTTGAATGTCGTGGTACACATGATTAACTTATCATTTAGTGGCCCATTGAGTGGAGAAGTGCTGAAAAAGGTGTAGTTTGGAAAGGATGTATTTTACGATTACTTATGCTTGTTTCGATACAAGTCCTTTATTCATAACCCAAAAGACAAGAGGTCTAAGTTTGATTTAAAGACTAGATAGTGCATCTTTCTCAATTATAGGGAAGATGAGTTGCACTATTGATTTTATGATACGACCGAAAAGAAGCTTGTTTGGTCAAGGAATGTGATATTTGTCAAGGATGAAACTATTGATGATATTGGCAAAGCGAAGAATGTCGTTTCCAACAATGACAATAGCCGACTTTGTGATGTGAATTCAGAATCCTTGATACCGGTGCCTATTCATGACGAAGACGGTAATCAAGACAATGCCGAAGGGGATGAAGATCGTGGAACTCCTACGATCTTACTCCGATGTTGTTCCTGATGATGATTCTAAACCTGTTAAGACTATCTCACTTCAATGATCCACAAGAGATCGAAAGCTCTTTACTCGCCTATCGGCTGATAAGTATGTGTTGTTTACCGACGGTAGAGAATTCGAAAGCTTTAAAGAAGTTATGGAGGATTAGTATAAGTCGGAGTGGATGGAGGTTATGTAAGAGGAAATGAAATAGTTGTAAGAGAATCACACGTTCGAGTTGAACAAGTTGCCTAAGGGCAAAAGAGCCTTGAAGAATAAGTGGGTATTTCGTTTAAATGATGATGAGAATAGCTCACAATCAAGGTACAAAGCAAGATTGGTTATAAAATGGTTCAATCAGTGAAAGGGCATCGATTTTGAGGAGATTATTGCCCTTGTTATGAAATGTCTTCAATCAAAGTAGTTCTCAGATTGGTTGCGGTTCTTAATTAGAAAGTTAAACAATTGGACGTGTGGACAACATTTATCCATGGTGACCTTAAGGAGGAAGTCTACATGGAGCTGTCTGAGGTATTTCGAGTTGAGGGGAAGGAGCGCCTTATATGTCATCTAAAGAAAAGAATATACGGGATAAAATAAATCTCGAGACAGTTGTATAAAAAGTTCGAGTTTGTTATGGTGGGTCAAGGCTACCGAAAGACTATTTCAAACCATAGTGTCTTTGTTTAAAAGTTTTTTAAAGACGATTTTGTTATTCTCTGATTCTATGTGAATAATATGTTTATAGTGGGTATGTGAATAATATGTTTATAGTGGGGCGAAATGCCTCCCGAATCACTGATTTGAAGTAGCAGCTTGAGAAATCTTTCGTCATGAAGGATCTGGTGTTGGCGAACCAAATTCTTGGTATAAGAATAGTTCACGACCGGAAAGCGATGAAATTATAGATGTCCTCAGAAAGTTAGGTTGAGAAAGTGCTTCTACATTTCAATATAGAGAAGTTCAAGCAGTTTAGCACTGCATTAGCCAATCACTTTAGGTTGAGCAATTAGTAATGCCGCTCTACAGATGAAGAAAAGGCAAGCATAGGAAGTGTCCCCTTACTCTTCAGCAGTGGGCAGTATGATGTATGCAATGGTGTGTACGAGATCAGATATTGCTTATACAGTTGAAACTGTCAGTTGTTTTCTTTCAAACCCAGAAAAGCAGTATTGGTTCGCGGTGAAGTGAATATTGAGGTATCTCTGAGGAATTTTCAAGATGTGCTTATATTTTGGAAGCGATGAGTCGCTTTTGTTTGGATACATCGATGCAGATATGGTGGGTAATATAGACTCTTGAAAATCAATATTAGGATATCTAGTTATGTTTGCAGGGAGAGTTGTTTTGTGGCAATCTAAGTTGAAAAAATGTGTTGCTCTCTCTATCATCAAGGCAAAATTTATTATTGTGACGGGGGTAAGGAAATGCTGTGAATGAACAAGTTCATTTAGAAATTTGGTTTCAAGTAAGAGCGATATATGCTACTTTGTAATAATTAAAGTGATATACACATTTATAGAAATTTGTCATTTTATTCCAAATTAAAACATATTGATGTGAGATATCATTGGGTGAGAAATGTTATTGACTCAGAATTGCTAACACTTAATAAGTTTAAGATCAGGGAGAATGAATCGAATATGATAACCAAAATAATACAAAGGAAAAAACTTAAAGTTTGTCGAACTATAGTTAAGATGATGATGGCCCTCATAAGGTTGTCAGGAAAAATTTGTTGAGTTATGGATCACCCCCGTATAGGTCCCATATCCATTTGATATATCATTCAGTGGCACGCATGAGGATGTATGTGTATTAAATTGATCTAAAAAAGATACAGAATGGCACGTGACATGCGCCTATTGTATACATGTGCACTAATTTTAGAATGGAGTCACCTAAGGAGTGTGCGAAGGTCGCATGAACTGGATTTCCGGATTATTCAGTGCCTGATGTATACCCCGAGGGGCATTTGTGTGCCAATGACAGTGGGTTCGCGTGTGACGCGCCCGATAGGCACTCGTTGAGCGCTGTTCCTAATATAAATGTGCCTGAGGTAATTTTAGGGTTACCACTTTTGTAATTTCTGAGATTTTGTGTATCAACACTGTGAGAAAAAGAAGATAAAGAGAGAGAAATTGGAGAAGAGAATGGTTCAAGTATCCAAATGAGTTCCAAATCGTGTTTCATTTTTCACCAACATTTGGTACATTTTTCTTGAAATTAAAAATGATATTTTACCGATCTTATTTCTTCTCTTTTGTCTTATACTTATTATTAATCGGGCTCACTTGTTTGAGGTATTGTGTTCTTGTATTTATTGGAATTTTTGTAACCGAATACATTGTAAAGTGGATATATTTTGGACTTATAACCACGTGGTTTTTCCCTCTCATTTAAAAAGAGGGTTTTTCATGTAAAATCGTGTATTTTTCATTGTTTGTGATTATTATTGGTTTATTGTGTGTTATCGATTTATTTTCACGGTTCAAACAACCCAATAGGTTCTGCATGGATTTTATGAGATTATCCTTATCTTCTCTTCTGCTGTTATTATCATGTATAATGAAATATATCATATGCATTTCAGCCGCATGCTGTCACATTTTCTGCTTCTATCATCTGGAGTCTTCCTTTATTTAGGATGGTTATGCACGGATTGAAAGGGGAGTCTTGGTTCAATATTAAAGCTATCTCACACGGCATAGTGTTCATGTATTTGAATGGTATAAATAACTTTTTTTATAAATTAATACTGTATATAATAGATTCAAAGTAGACCTTACATAGATTTTATGAGATTGTCCCCATCTTCTGCTTATGTTCTCAAGTGTAATGAAATATATCTTATGCATTTCAGCCTCATGCTGTCACCTTTTTCCCTTTTAGTGTGGAGCGAATTTTTGTGTGAAATTGGGATCTTTATTATTTGTAGCCTAATCACTTTTATGCTCTCTTCTTTTCCAAATTGTAGAAGACTCACAGGATGAATTGACTGATTTTAAAGCATGGTTTGACTTCCTCTGTCCTAGACGTCCTGACCAACTGGTATCCTAGATTCATCTGCTTTCTTTTCAAATTGTTATTTGCTTGGCACTAGCGAGCTAAAGAGGCATTGATATTTTCACACAGCTATAGTGTGTGGGTGTCGAATTGTCTGACGGGTGTTAATTTTTTTTTTATTCTCTTTGAATCTGATGAGTTTGAGACATCTTTTAGACAAGTTGGATAATTTTCTAATTGAAAGAAAAAAAAAATTAGATTTGGTGATATAAACTAGAGAAAACTTGTATCATTTTTGAAGATGATATAGCATAGCTGAGTTTATTCAGGCTTAGCTCCAACTTACATAGTATTTTTTTCTTGTAAAAATTTTTTAGGGTAAGAAAATTAGAAATATGTATTTTTATTATTAATAATTTACCATAAAAGTAGTGTTATTAATG